>OFHU01001768.1:0-79638 GCA_900245905.1 Lacerta viridis
GACAGCCCTTGAGATATTTGAAGATGGCCATCATCTCTTCTCCGTCTCCACTTTTCCAGGCTGAACATACCCAGCTCCTTCAACTGTTCCTCTAAGGCTTGGTTTCCAAGTCCCGTGATCATCTTGGTTGCCCTCCTCTATACATGTTCCAGCTTGTCAATATCCTTCTTAGATTGTGGTGCCCAGAATTGGACACAGTATTCTAGGTGTGGTCTGACCAAGGCAGAACAGAGTGGTACTATTGTTGCTCCTGATCTGGACACGATACTTCTGTTGATGCAGCCTAGAATAGCATTAGCTTTTTATGTTTCTGCATCACACTGTTGACTCATGTTAAGCTTGTGGTCCACCAAAACCACAATGTCTAGTTGTTTTTTAATTATTGTAGCATAGTTCATGTTGGTAAATGTACACATTCACCACCTGTCAGAAGTATGCTCTTTAATCTACCATGGAAGACATTGTAAAGTTATAATGTGATAAGCATAATAAAATTAATGCAGCTGAGCAATGCGAGCCTTGACTTTTGGAATCTGCCTGCAACAGGATCACTTTATTAGAATTAATGCCTTTCTACAAAATACTTCCTAGTCTCATAAAGTTTTGTTGGTTCTCTTCTCCTCTTCCACATTCAGCTTTTTCTGATGAGACCCAGCAAATGCCTGAGCTAGGGAATACTTAAAAGGCTCAGCCCCAGGAGCACATTGTTCCTGCTCATACTGTACAACTAATCATCTTATGTAAATTGTAAGAAGTCATTAAATGCTCCAGTGCACTTTTAAAAAAACCAATAGCTGAAGTGTTTAAAGCAGAGGTAGGCATGACATAAGCCTTCCTCTTTCTGCAGCAGGTTGTTTGACTACTGTATTACATTCCACTGCTGTCTGCAATATTTAAGCAGTAGATGCTGACTGACCGAACCCAAAGGGTGCTCATTAACGGCTCCTCTTCATCCTGGAGAGAAGTGACTAGTGGGGTGCCACAGGGTTCTGTCTTGGGCCCAGTCTTATTCAACATCTTTATCAATGACTTGGATGATGGGCTTGAGGGCATCCTGATCAAGTTTGCAGATGACACCAAATTGGGAGGGGTGGCTAATACCCCAGAGGAGTGGCAGCTAGCCTCTACGCTGCTGGGGGCGGCGGCGGCAGCGCAGAGGCACCCCCCTGGGGTAGGGGCACACTTCAAAATGACCTTAACAGATTAGAGAACTGAATGCCAGCGTGACATTGGCCCACCCCCCCACCCCCGCCGTCAAATAGCCGCTGGAAGGGGGGATGCCCCCAATTTCACCCCCCTCCCCTGGAACAGGGAGAAATCACACTTCAAAATGACCTAAAGTACTGGGCCACACAAGATGAATTTTAACAGGGCAACTTGGGCAAAAAAAAATGAAAGGCACAAATACAGGATGGGTGACACCTGGCTTGAGAGCAGTACATGTGAAAAGGATCTAGGAGTCTTGGTAGACCATAAACTTGACATGAGTCAACAGTGTGATGCAGCAGCTAAAAAAGCCAATGCAATTCTGGGCTGCATCAATAGGAGTATAGCATCTAGATCAAGGGAAGTAATAGTACCACTGTATTCTCTGGTCAGACCTCACCTGGAATACTGTGTCCAGTTCTGGGCACCACAGTTCAAGAAGGATACTGACAAGCTGGAACGTGTCCAGAGGAGGGCAACCAAAATGGTCAAAGGCCTGGAAACAATGCCTTATGAGGAACGGCTTAGGGAGCTGGGTATGTTTAGCCTGGAGAAGAGAAGGTTAAGGGGTGATATGATAGCCATGTTCAAATATATAAAAGGATGTCATATAGAGGAGGGAGAAAGGTTGTTTTCTGCTGCTCCAGAGAAGCGGACACGGAGCAATGGATTCAAACTACAAGAAAGAAGATTCCACCTAAACATTAGGAAGAACTTCCTGACAGTAAGAGCTGTTCGGACAGTGGAATTTGCTGCCAAGGAGTGTGGTGGAGTCTCCTTCTTTGGAGGTCTTTAAGCGGAGGCTTGACAGCCATCTGTCAGGAATGCTTTGATGGTGTTTCCTGCTTGGCAGGGGGTTGGACTGGATGGCCCTTGTGGTCTCTTCCAACTCTATGATTCTATGCTCTTAAGAGTTGAAAGCACTCTTTGCTGGTAACAGCAGCATAGGGTAGAAAAGTCAGAGTGACTGAAAGCAAGACCAAATAATGCATTCAAGATGAAGTTTAGAAAATGCAGGTGCTCTAACAATTCATTTTTTAAAAAAGCCATGGCACGAAATTTTCCTTTCTTGGAGAGACCAAAACCACTATTAATTTAGAATAGTCATACCTTGGTTCTCAAACGGAATCCATTTTGGAAGTCCGAAGTTGGACTTCTGAAAACATTTGAAAACCAAGGTGCAGCTTCCGATTGGCTGCAGGGGCTTCTTTCACTCCATCAGAAGCCGTGGAAGCAGCGTCGGACATTTGGGTTCCAAAGAACATTCGCAAAGCAGAACCAAAATGTTTGAGTCGCAAGGCGTTCACGAACAAAGGGAAACTGAAGAAGGGGGAAATTTTAAACAAGACTCTTCCACCAGTGCTGCTCTGATCAAAGATGAAGAAATCTTATGATAGATATGTCATGTCACAGCTATTTAGGCCCTAATAGGAAATACAGGCACTGCTAATACTAAATATGGCACTTGAACCCCCAGGGATTCATTAAATTTACAGTACCAAAACAGGCATGGAATGTGGTCTTGGTGATGCTGCTAGCTCTGAAATTGTAGCAAGGCAACTTGTACCCAAAGCAATGTCACTCTTTGCTGCATAATTTAAAATTATGTTTTCCAATAGTTTTTTACCAATGTGTCGTGGCACCCTGGGGTGCCTTGAAGGATGGTTCAGGGGTGCTGTGGACAACACTGGCCTCTGTTCCTCTTTCCTTCCCTCCCTCCCTCCTTTGAGACCCTCTCACCTCTGCCTTCCAAAGGCTTGTGTGGCTGTTTGTTGCACCAGCCCTCGCTACAAGCTCCCCAGGTGAATGGTGCCTCTGGGTCTTGGCCAGGGGGTGCTAGTTGCCAGGAGCTGAGGTGGCCTCAGAGTAAGCAAGCAAGTGGGTGAGGGAGGCCAGCCAGCCCTTGCTGTTGGGCATGGGCAGACAAGTGAGAGACCGGGCAGGCGGGCAGGCACATGCTGGCCTTTCTTGTGCTTGCTGTGTGCAATGCCTGCCTGGGAGCCGAGAGATAGTGCCAATGGGGAGCCTTTCTGCCATGCAGGACTGGTGGTGCCGCCCAAGGTAAGGTGCTGGCCTCATATTCACCTTTGGCAAGTTTTCATTGGGCTGCTAAGGCTGAGGGCATCCTCTTGCCAGGTCCCTGTGGGGCAGTGTGAGGAGACAACTCTCCTTGGGGCAGGGAGGGCGGCTCAGAGACTGGGGCAGTGGCGGTTGCCGCCTGGAGGACTCCCAAGGAGAGGGGGCTGAGGGAAAACTCCACAAGGGAGGGCATTCAAAAAGGGGCGAGGGGCTGCCAGCTCTGCAGGCAACGAGCGATGTAAGTGGGCTTCTGAGGCTAGGAGCACTTTTCCCCACAGAGGAGCTGCGGACTGTAGTTGGGTCAAGGGAGCTGTGGACTCAAAAAGGTTGAAAACCTCAGTTTCCCATGAATAGATGCCAGCAGAATGAAAAAAACTTGTGGAGTATGACTGTGGTCCATTATGATGAGGGGCATGTTTATCAATATTTTATAGAAACCTCTAGCAACCTAACCTGTGGCCCTCCATATACTGATGGACTACAGTTCTCTTTGGCCAGGCTGACTGGGATTGATGGGAGTCCAGGAACTTAGTGGAGGGCCACAGGTTCGCCACCCCTGTCCTACAGTCATGTTTCCATTCTAGCATTTGTACAGATGGGCGGGGTACAAATAATAATCCCTAGTTATTATTATTATTTATTATTATTCTAGTTAGGCCTAAACATATTATTTGAGGGGGATTCCCAGTTTATATTAGCTGATTTGAATAGAGGCCTTGTATGCTGCACAATTTGTATTTCAAAAATGCATGGTTTTATATATTAAAGAATCAGTGGATAGCAGACAACACATTTTAATAGCTAGTTTTATTTCCTGAATAAGAGGAACAAAAAAAAAAAAAGGTTGGATGTCTTTTTGGTATAGTCATCTATCTAATATAACCAATACAAGCCTTTCCAGATTTGGCATTTGATTAGAACAGATTAATTGGAAATAAAGGCCCAGGAAAACTGCAACAAGCTTCAGCTGTGCACAATCATTTCTAGTGAACTGTGCTCAAGAACCCTACCTCATTTGACCCCACAGCCTGTACAGTAGTTAGCTGAACAGTTTTATTTTGAGATTTTCTGCACATAGCAGCATGAGAGATTGTTTGCTAAACTTTTCAGTGACAAAGAAACAATCTGTTATCCGAAAGGTGTGTTTATACATGGCTAAGGAACAAAAAATTGATTATTCATTTAAAATAAACCCAAAACAACTGATCACATGTTTGAACAGAACAACCCCGTGATGACTAGCTGGGACTTTAAGCCCATTCAGTCACTCTGCTAAGTAATAAAAAAGGTGATCTATATAGTCTAGATATGTGTGTGCTTGGCAAATCTACTTCCACACATGATAGTTAATGCAGCTTGTCCTACAGAGCCCCTGTGATCAGCATTCTGGTTTGTTGGATCTCTCTTCACAGTTGCTATTGAGGCTGAGGGGTGTAACGAAGGTATTTCTTTCCTGATGGAAGTTCTTTGGTGCAAACTCCTCCTGGAAAGAGCTTGTCAGCCTCTTCTTCTGGTACACTTGGAATCACCATGACCTGGTCCCCAGGCTCACGAGGAAAGAAGGAGGGGAGACTTTGAGTTAGAAGTGGCACACTTAAAGAGAGCTGCAGACCCTCTGATCCTCCAGTTGTGTCAGTGAAGACTAGAACCTTCAGTCTGTTGAAGCTTATTGCATTTGTGAAAAACACATTGATCCTCCCCCCCCGAGCCCCGAGCCCTCCTCCGCCCCAGCTGCCTCGAGAACCGACCTCGCAGCGGAGGCGAGGCGCTCGTTACGGGGAGCGGCGGGGGGTGGGGCGGGGCGGCCTTTCCAAGAGTCCTTCCCGCCTCCTTTGGGCACCGCAGCGGCTCCCGCAGCTCCTGCTGGTCCCGGAAACTGCCGGTAGGAGCCGCGCACGCAGCGCACACCCCCCGCCCCGCGCCCCCTCCCCGCCCCAAACCCGTGTGCACCACCGGCCGGAAGCCGCCCGTTCCTCTTAGGTGTCCGTTCGGGAACGGCGTACTGCCGAGCGGAAGTTCCGGCCTCAGGGAGACCCGCGCCGTTGCTATGGCGACGGCATCCGCTCCTGCGCTGCGGCTTGCAGGAAGCGCGGAGGCGAAGGAGGAGGTCAGAAAAAGCGGGGCGAGGGATGGGGTTATAGTCAACTAACTTTTACTCAGAGTAGACCTATCAAAATTAATAAACTTATGTCGTTAAGGGTTACTGGCTCTATTCTGAGTAAAAGAATGCTAAAAACATTCTTGTTCAGGCATGCCTACCCATATGCTTAGAAGGTTGGAGTGATTTTAATTGCTTAAAACATACAGAGTTAAAATACTCAAAAGTAGGGTTGTGAATTTTCCCTCAAAATTATTGTTTTATCTTTTCATCTTTTCCCCATTCAAGCGCGGTGTAAATTTTATGAAATTAAAGAAAAGAAAAAAAGTTGCTTGAATACAAACCCTGTAGTTTTGCTATCAGGCAGGCAGGATAATCTGAGTGTCCAGAAAGTTATTTGGTGGTTTTGTTTTATTTTATTTTATCTTATTTAGCATCAGCCACACACCCATTGGCACATTTTAAGATAATATTTTTTTATTGTCATTGTACAAATACAAGTACAACGTTGTACAAATGCAACAAAATTGAATCCCAACCCATAAAAACAAGACAAAAAACACATAAAAACAAGACAAAAAACACATTTTCAGCCGCACATGCACATACATACACACCCATCACAACTCTCCAAGGTCATATTATCTGGTTACAGCATTTAAGATGTTTATAGCTCTTGGGTAGAAACTATTTTTTAATCTATTTGTTCTTGCTTTAATTGTTCTATATCTCTTGCCCGAAGGCAGTGGTGCAAAAAGACTGTATCCCGGATGAGATGGATCCTGTAAAATATTGTTTACTTTTTTAAGGCAGCGGGAACTGTATAGTTCTTCCAAAGATGGGAGAGGGTGACCAATAATCTTACGGGCTGTGGTTATGACCTTCTGGAGTACCTTCCTCTCCATGGCTGTGCAACTGCAAAACCAAGCACAAATACAAGATGTAAGAATGCTCTCTATGGAGCCTCGGTAGAAGGACACCAGCAGTCTCTCACTCAGATTGTTCTTCTTTAAAAGTCTGAGGAAATAAATTCTCTGCTGGGACTTCTTTACCAGAGCAGTAGTATTTGCGCTCCAAGTCATATCCTGCTCGATAGTCACTCCCAAAAACTTGAATACAGCCACCCTCTCCACCTGGGCCACGCCGATATACAGGGGCTTTCCCCCCCTGTAATCCACCACCAGTTCCTTGGTCTTGGCAGTATTAAGAGCCAGATTATTTTCTCTCTTTCTTTGTAAATAATTTTTATTGATTTTTTCTCTGGATATTAACAAAGGTTATAACAAAAAAAGTTTTACAAAACAAAAATTATAATACAAGATATTCTTCTATATATTGCCATTCTGCTGTTATTCTTCCCAAATTAATAAACTCTATCTTGTCTTCTTCAGATTGATCTGCTCTGCTCTTTTTGCTTAATTTGTGATCTTTGACTTCTTTCTCATAACGGTGAGCAACACGCTTCATGTATTTGGTCATCTTGGAAGTGTTGACCACCAACGTGTAGAGCATCTTGTCCATATTGTTGGTGTATTCCCCATTCACTTTGGTAGCAACTGGAAATGCAGGTGCCTGGACAATTTTCCTACAGGGCTGAGAAAAATGGAAAAAAAACAGGGAGTAATACTTTGCATCAAAAACAATTTACAAGTTAAATAGTGTTGCCATCTCTTTCACTGAGCATGCTGTTAAGGTCTTAGATTGCTGTCCTGGATTTGACCCTGTGGCATAAAAAACAACACCTGCTCCTCCTTCCCTTTGGCTTTATGGTAGTATGCTCATTGGTCCTCTATCTGCTATTCTGTGAAAGCTGAGCTTATTAGATGGCAAGATCACTTGATTCTTTAAAATATAGGTAGGTATAAGTAGGTAAAAGTATACGTTTGGCACATATTTAGCCAGCTCACTGTAGTTAGAGTCCCAGGTGGTTCAGTTGTTCATAATTTAGTTTTTTGTGTACAAAGCACACATTGGGCATATCTACACACTAGACTATACATGGTTTTGTCCTTGCAAACAATTAGTGAAATCACACTAGTGATAATTAGTGTACTGGGTTTTGAAGCAAAATGAGGTTGTTTCAGTTTGAAAGTATACCAGTGCAAGTAGATAAATAGGTACGGCTGTGGCAGGAAGGTAAATGGCGTTTCCGTGCGCTCTGGCACTCATCGTGGTGTTCCGCTGCACCACATGACCCGGATAGCTGTCTGTGGACAAACACACACAACACTGTGGACAAACAGCAGCTCCCTTGGCCTGAAAAGCAAGATGAGTGCCTCACCCCATAGTCACCTTTGACTGGACTTAACTGTCCAGGGGTCCTTTACCTTTACATAATATAATAGTACAGTTGGCTTATGAATTCTGTTGGATGTATGCAATTGCAAGGTGAAGGGGTACTACATAGTCATTTGGAAGAATCTTATTACTCCTAAATGACATCCGACATAGCAAGAGTGGGCACCTGCATGTGCAAGGTAGCTTCTCCTTCCTTTCCTCCCTTTGCCTTGGCAATCTCTGCACACCCTGAAAATCTGTTCCACAGGGCTGGGGAACCCTCTAGAGCAAATTATAGGGGCATTTATGGGGCTGCAGGGGGAGAAGAGAAACTAGAAGTCCCGTTGTACAAGCTGTTTTTTGTTACAGAACATATTGGAAGTCAGTCAATGCAGTAACATAGAAGCATTTAAAAATAATATTAGACAAGGCATCTCATAGTTCTGATAACAAAAAAAGCATGGCTTAGAATGAATATTTTTTTAAAGTTGTTCATTTTTTCTGCATGGTTAAAGACTTATCTCAGTTTTGTTAAGTGTTAAATAATTAGGTTTTGAAGCAAAATGAGATTGTTTTAGTGATCAATATTACAGAAAGTTGACTTTATTTAAATTCTACTCTTATCAATGTATTTAAAAATTCAAGATTATGCAAACATAAACTAAGACTACAAGGTGAATGGTAGAGAGACCCTGGCTGAATTCAGCTGTAACCCAAGATACAAATGACCCTTGTGCCCCCCCCCCCAATGCAGCAACAGTACTTTGCTCATCACAAGTGAGAGTTAATGGTTTCTGAGCAAGTTGGAATATGAAGCTGTATTCAAAGCATGGCTTCATATCCTGGTTTGGTCCAAATCCATTAACAAAAGTTTCCCAGTTCAGACATAACAGGAAATTATAATTAAGGGAGGATTTCCTGGTTTGTTCACTGGAGCACATGGACAGGGGAGTGAAGCATACCGGGGGACAAGACTCATTCACATCATGGATTATTGAGCTAATTATGATCAACGGAAAGTGGCCACACTGTAACTGTGTGTTTCAGTGCTCTGTACATCCTGGGGGTACTTATAGGAAGAGAGTTGAAGGGTGTCCAGGAATCATAATCCAAGGCCTCTTTTGCCTAGTTTCTCTTTGGTGTGTCTTGTCTTGCACGTCCATTTCCATAGGAAGCCAGAGGTTACAAAGGGGGATACAATAACGTCACAACTCACAAAAGGGAATTCAGTTCCCATTGCAGATTGAACTGAAGACCTAGTCGGGGTGGGGAACCTCGGGGCCACGGGCCTAATGCCATCCTCCAGGTCTGGCTGGCTGGCTCTTGCAATGCTCTCCAGACCACACCCCCTCCCTTGCCAACAGCCCTACTCCAGGCAGGTAAAAGGCATTATCACCTCCACCTATAGCCCTAATCCACCACTTGCCCCTTGAGTGCGTTGAACTGTGATAATGCATCTTACCTGCCTGGATGGAGAGATAAGTACCGGTGTGTGGAAACCTCTAGATTTGAAAAGACTTGAAAAGGTCAACCACCCCAACTCAGAGGTAAGTCCGTAGGAGAAAGGAAGGATAGCTGTCCTGTGGTGCATCATTATCACCTGCCAAGAAAGGACTAGATTGGTGCTCAAAAGGTGATTGGAGTAGATGAGGGAGCCATAGAAGATAGCCAGGTTATACTTTTGACTCTGGCAGTTGGGGGATTATAAAAAGGGACTGTTTTTTGGCATGAAAACCATGAAACAAATGTATGTTTATCTTGAATGCTGTTGTGTCCTCAAATTTTCTGTTACTAAAGGGAATGTGCTAAACTTTGACACTATGTAATATTCATTCATTCAATCAATCAATCAATCAATCATATTTATATACTGTAGAAAACCTCAGCGTCTCACATTATATGAGCACTATGGTAAGAGACTGGCAATTGATAACCTATAGGTACCTTATAAAAATGTGTGGATTTAGATGCTGACTGGTTCTTAGTTAATGGTCATTGTTACCTTTGACTACAGCTTTAGTACTGAAATACGAACACTTACCTAGGGCTTTTAATCTCTCTCTCTTTTTAGAAGCCAAGCAGAATTTACGGAACTTGATATTCCAAATCCACACAACAGTCACTGATCCTGAGAAAGTTCAGGGAAGGCTTAACAAAGAAGATAAGGTATAGTGGATAATGCACTATATTTAAATACAACAATTCTGGATCATAAATATGCATTTTCATGTGCTGCCCACCATGTTTTGAGATGCTCCAGTAGCAGTGCTACCCAGGTTTTGGTTTTCTTTGTTGGAGAGAGCATTGGAGACCTAGAGTGTTTTTGTAATATTTCCTTACTTACAACTTTGCAAGTAAAGCTGAAGGAAGCAAGCAACATGTACTACTACTGGGCAGGAGATGCCAGTGCCTGATTAGCTTCGATGGGTTGGTTTAGCTTTTCTAGTTTCCCATATGACACACTCACTTTCACCCCTCTGTGCAGAATATTTCTCTGAAGGCCTGTCAAGCCAAGTCAGATTGGCTTGAAAACACAAAAGAGGCTACTATGGAAGATTTTGTGGAGCAGAAACAGTTGCTGGAGGAGATAATGCTTCCCATCTTCACAAAGTTGGCTACGCCACGTGAGTACCAGAGCCCGGCTACTAAATGGAAATATTCTTTGTATTTTTTGTTTCGGAGAATCTTTCTTACAGAGAAAGATGTGCCAATGTACTACTCAGGATGTGGAAAGAGGCTGCGTCTCCCATTAGTGAAAACTGCAATATACATAGGAGTTCTGGCCATCTGCAAGATGTCTGATTTGGCCACTAACATTTGTTATATCCCATTTGGATATCCCTCCCTAGAGAATATAGAGAATTTAGACTGGCTCCCTCCAAGTTGTTCTTCCGCCAGCAGGTATACAGCAGGCTTTTGGAAACAGCTTTTAATGAAAGGGCTGGTGTGTTGTTTCTATTGTTAAGTATACTCTTGAGAGCCCCATGGACTGCAAAAAGATCAAACTTATCCATCTTTAAAGAAATCAGCCCTGAGTGCTCACTGGAAGGACAGATCCTGAAGTTGAGGCTCCAGTACTTTGGCCACCTCATGAGAAGAGAAGACTCCCTGGAAAAGACCCTGATGTTGGGAAAGATGGAGGGCACAAGGAGAAGGGGACGACAGAGGATGAGATGGTTGGACAGTGTTCTCGAAGCGACTGGCATGAGTTTGGCCAAACTGCGGGAGGCAGTGGAAGACAGGAGTGCCTGGCGTGCTCTGGTCCATGGGGTCACAAAGAGTCGGACACGACTGAACGACTGAACAACAACCACAACCACCACCACCACAACAACAACAACGAATGCTTTGAACAGATTTTATATATGTATATCATAACAACATACACCCACCTCCACACCAACATAATACAAAACAAATTTAAAACAAATAATACTTCTTCTTAATTCTCATAAAAAAAAATTTCTATTTCAGTAGAGTTGCTAGGGATCCCAAAGTTCACCTAGTCCAACCCCCTGCAATGTAGGAATCTCAACTAAAGTATCCATGACAGATAGCTATCCAATGTCTGCTTAAAAACCTCTTGAGGGAGACCATTCCACTGTTGAACAGCTCTTATTGTCAGTTTTTTATTCATGTTTAGTTGCAATCTCCTTTCTTGTAACTTGAAGCCATTGCTTTGAGTCCTACCCTCCTCCAGAGCAGGAGACAACAAGCTTGTTCCCTCTTCCATGTGACAGCCCTTGAGATATTTGAAGATGGCCATCATCTCTTCTCCGTCTCCACTTTTCCAGGCTGAACATACCCAGCTCCTTCAACTGTTCCTCTAAGGCTTGGTTTCCAAGTCCCGTGATCATCTTGGTTGCCCTCCTCTATACATGTTCCAGCTTGTCAATATCCTTCTTAGATTGTGGTGCCCAGAATTGGACACAGTATTCTAGGACACAGTAAGGCAGAACAGAGTGGTACTATTGGTTGCTGACCAAGGCAGACACGAGAGTGGTACTATTGTTGCTCCTGCATCTGGACACGATACTTCTGTTGATGCAGCCTAGAATAGCATTAGCTTTTGTATGTTTCTGCATCACACTGTTGACTCATGTTAAGCTTGTGGTCCACCAAAACCACAATGTCTAGTTGTTTTTTAATTATTGTAGCATAGTTCATGTTGGTAAATGTACACATTCACCACCTGTCAGAAGTATGCTCTTTAATCTACCATGGAAGACATTGTAAAGTTATAATGTGATAAGCATAATAAAATTAATGCAGCTGAGCAATGCGAGCCTTGACTTTTGGAATCTGCCTGCAACAGGATCACTTTATTAGAATTAATGCCTTTCTACAAAATACTTCCTAGTCTCATAAAGTTTTGTTGGTTCTCTTCTCCTCTTCCACATTCAGCTTTTTCTGATGAGACCCAGCAAATGCCTGAGCTAGGGAATACTTAAAAGGCTCAGCCCCAGGAGCACATTGTTCCTGCTCATACTGTACAACTAATCATCTTATGTAAATTGTAAGAAGTCATTAAATGCTCCAGTGCACTTTTAAAAAAATAGCTGAAGTGTTTAAAGCAATAGCTGAAGTGTTTAAAGCAGAGGTAGGCATGACATAAGCCTTTCCTCTTTCTGCAGCAGGTTGTTTGACTACTGTATTACATTCCACTGCTGTCTGCAATATTTAAGCAGTAGATGCTGACTGACCGAACCCAAAGGGTGCTCATTAACGGCTCCTCTTCATCCTGGAGAGAAGTGACTAGTGGGGTGCCACAGGGTTCTGTCTTGGGCCCAGTCTTATTCAACATCTTTATCAATGACTTGGATGATGGGCTTGAGGGCATCCTGATCAAGTTTGCAGATGACACCAAACTGGGAGGGGTGGCTAATACCCCAGAGGCAGTGGCGTAGCTAGCCTCTACGCTGCTGGGGGCGGCGGCGGCAGCGCAGAGGCACCCCCCTGGGGTAGGGGCACGACGCACGTGGATGCAGAAAGGGGGAATTTCCCCCTTCCCGAGGGTTTTTTTCGGCACGGAGGAGGGGGTGACATACACCCCCCCTCGCTGGTCGCCCCCCCCACCGAAAAAAGCGGCAGAAAAGGGAAAAAGAGAAGCAGAGCAGGCGCTTGAATGCCAGCGTGACATTGGCCCACCCCCCCACCCCCGCCGTCAAATAGCCGCTGGAAGGGGGGATATGCCCCCGTTCGGGTCCACCCAGCGGGGCAGGGTGGGAGGGCCGGCCAAAGTGTCACCCCCCTCCCCTGGAACTAGGGGCGGCCAGCCCCCCCACCCCCCCTTGCGACGCCCCTATCACACTTCAAAATGACCTAACAGATTAGAGAACTGGGCCAAAGCAAACAAGATGAATTTTAACAGGGATAAATGTAAAGTACTACACTTGGGCAAAAAAAAAAAAATGAAAGGCACAAATACAGGATGGGTGACACCTGGCTTGAGAGCAGTACATGTGAAAAGGATCTAGGAGTCTTGGTAGACCATAAACTTGACATGAGTCAACAGTGTGATGCAGCAGCTAAAAAAGCCAATGCAATTCTGGGCTGCATCAATAGGAGTATAGCATCTAGATCAAGGGAAGTAATAGTACCACTGTATTCCACTCTGGTCAGACCTCACCTGGAATACTGTGTCCAGTTCTGGGCACCACAGTTCAAGAAGGATACTGACAAGCTGGAACGTGTCCAGAGGAGGGCAACCAAAATGGTCAAAGGCCTGGAAACAATGCCTTATGAGGAACGGCTTAGGGAGCTGGGTATGTTTAGCCTGGAGAAGAGAAGGTTAAGGGGTGATATGATAGCCATGTTCAAATATATAAAAGGAGGCCAGCAGCTTCCTTATATATATAGAGAGAGAGAGAGAGAGAGAGAGAGAGAGAGAGGAGGGAGAAAGGTTGTTTTCTGCTGCTCCAGAGAAGCGGACACGGAGCAATGGATTCAAACAAACTACAAGAAAGAAGATTCCACCTAAACATTAGGAAGAACTTCCTGACAGTAAGAGCTGTTCGGACAGTGGAATTTGCTGCCAAGGAGTGTGGTGGAGTCTCCTTCTTTGGAGGTCTTTAAGCAGAGGCTTGACAGCCATCTGTCAGGAATGCTTTGATGGTGTTTCCTGCTTGGCAGGGGGTTGGACTGGATGGCCCTTGTGGTCTCTTCCAACTCTATGATTCTATGATTCTATGCTCTTAAGAAGTTGAAAGCACTCTTTGCTGGTAACACAGCAGCATAGGGTAGAAAAGTCAGTCAGAGTGACTGAAAGCAAGACCAAATAATGCATTCAAGATGAAGTTTACAAAATGCAGGTACTCTAACAATTCGTTTTTTAAAAAAAAGCCATTGCACAAAGTTTTCCGTTCTTGGAGAGACCAAAACCACTATTTATTTAGAATACAGTCATACCTTGGTTCTCAAACGGAATCCATTTTGGAAGTCCTAAATTGGACTTCTGGAAAACATTTGAAAACCAAGGTCCACTTCCGATTGGCTGCAGGGGCTTCTTGCACTACATCAGAAGCCGTGGAAGCGGCGTCGGACATTCGGGTTTCCGAAGAACATTCGCAAACCAGAACCAAAATGTTTGAGTCGCAAGGCGTTCGCGAACAAAGGGAAACTGAAGAAGGGGGAAAGTTTAAACAACACTCTTCCACCAGTGCTGCTCTGATCAAAGATCAAGAAATCTTACAATTATAAGTCATGTCACAGCTATTTAGGCCCTAATAGGAAATACAGGCACTGCTAATACTAAATATGGCACTTGAACCCCCAGGGATTCATTAAATTTACAGTACCAAAACAGGCATGGAATGTGGTCTTGGTGATGCTGCTAGCTCTGAAATTGTAGCAAGGCAACTTGTACCCAAAGCAATGTCACTCTTTGCTGCAAAATTTAAAATTATGTTTTCCAATAGTTTTTTACCAGTGTGTCGTGGCACCCTGGGGTGCCTTGAATGATGGTTCAGGGGTGCTGTGGACAACACTGGCCTATGTTCCTCTTTCCTTCCCTCCCTCCCTCCTTTGAGACCCTCTCACCTCTGCCTCCCAAAGGCTTGTGTGGCTGTTTGTTGCACCAGCCCTCGCTACAAGCTCCCCAGGTGAATGGTGCCTCTGGGTCTTGGCCAGGGGGTGCTAGTTGCCAGGAGCTGAGGTGGCCTCAGAGTAAGCAAGCAAGTGGGTGAGGGAGGCCTCATATTCACCTTTGGCTAGTTTCCATTGGGCTGCTAAGGCTGAGGGCATCCTCTTCCCAGGTCCCTGTGGGGCATTGTGAGGAGACAACTCTCCTTGGGGCAGGCAGGGCGGCTCAGAGACTGGGGCAGTGGCGGTTGCCGCCTGGAGGACTCCCAAGGAGAGGGGGCTGAGGGAAAACTCCACAAGCGAGGGCATTCAAAAAGGGGCGAGGGGCTGCCAGCTCTGCAGGCAACGAGCGACCTAAGTGGGCTTCTGAGGCTAGGAGCACTTTTCCCCACAAGGGAGCTGCGGAATGTAGTTGGGTCAAGGGAGCTGTGGACTCAAAAAGGTTGAAAACCTCAGGTTCCCATGAATAGATGCCAGCAGAATGAAAAAAACTTGTGGAGTATGACTGTGGTCCATTATGATGAGGGGCATGTTTATCAATATTTTATAGAAACCTCTAGCAACCTGACCTGTGGCCCTCCATATACTGATGGACTCCAGTTCTCTTTGGCCAGGCTGACTGGGATTGATGGGAGTCCAGGAACTTAGTGGAGGGCCACAGGTTCGCCATCCCTGTCCTACAGTCATGTTTCCATTCTAGCATTGTTATTCTAGTTAGGCCTAAACATATTATTTGAGGGGGATTCCCAGTTTATGTTAGCTGATTTGAATAGAGACCTTGTATGTGGCACAATTTGTATTTCAAAAATGCATGGTTTTATATATTAAAGAATCAGTGGATGGATAGCAGACAACACATTTTAATAGCTAGTTTTATTTCCTGAATAAGAGGAACAAAATAAAAGAAAAGAAAAGCTTGGAGGTCTTTTTGGTACAGTCATCTATCCAATATAACCAATACAAGCCTTTCCAGATTAGGCATTTGATTAGTAGAACAGATTAATTTGAAATAAAGGCAACCAGGAAAACTGCAACAAGCTTCAGCTGTGCACAATCATTTCTAGTGAACTGTGCTCAAGAACCCTACCTCATTTGACCCCACAGCCTGTACAGTAGTTAGCTGAACAGTTTTATTTTGAGATTTTCTGCACATAGCAGCATGAGAGATTGTTTGCTAAACTTTTCAGTGACAAAGAAACAATCTGTTATCCGAAAAGTGTGTTTATACATGGCTAAGGAACAGAAAATTGATTATTCATTTAAAATAAACCCATGACAACTGATCACATGTTTGAACAGAACAACCCCGTGATGACTAGCTGGGACTTTAAGCCCATTCAGTCACTCTGCTAAGTAATAAAAAAGGTGATCTATATAGTCTAGATATGTGTGTGCAAATCTGGCTTCCAAACATCTATAGTTAAAATGCTTCCACACATGATAGTTAATGCAGCTTGTCCATACAGAGCCCCTGTGATCAGCATTCTGGTTTGTTGGATCTCTCTTCACAGTTGCTATTGAGGCTGGGGGTGTAACTGAAGGTATGGGTGTAACGAGAGGTATTTCTTTCCTGATGGAAGTTCTTTGGTGCAAACTCCTCCTGGAAAGAGCTTGTCAGCCTCTTCTTCTGGTACACTTGGAAGAATCACCATGACCTGGTCCCCAGGTCTCCCACGAGGAAAGAAGGAGGGGAGACTTTGAGTTAGAAGTGGCACACTTAAAGAGGAAAGAAGACCCTCTGAGGGGAATCCTCGACAGTTGTGAGTTAGAAGTGAAGCACACTTAAAGAGAGCTGCAGACCCTCTGATCCTCCAGTTGTGTCAGTGAAGACTAGAACCTTCAGTCTGTTGAAGCTTATTGCATTTGTGAAAAACACATTGATCCTCCCCGCCCGAAACCCCGAGCCCTCCTCCGCCCCAGCTGCCTCGAGAACCGACCTCGCAGCGGAGGCGAGGCGCTCGTTACGGGGAGCGGCGGGGGGTGGGGCGGGGCGGCCTTTCCAAGAGTCCTTCCCGCCTCCTTTTGGCACCGCAGCGGCTCCCGCATCATTCCAGGTTATTCCTGGTCACACTGGCTGAGGCTGATCAGGGTTTTGGTCCAACATCTGGAAGGTGCCATGGTTGGGAAAACAGTACAAGAGGGATACAAATACAAAAAAAACCAAATAGATTTGGTACATCTTGAATGAGACTGACAAATAGGTGTACTTCATTTCTTAGGGAAAAACCCAAAAAGGAACCACAGGCCCTGGGTATAGCACACATGCATCCCCTGGAATACTGCACAGCTCATGGAGATAGGGGTGACATCTAACAGTATCTTTGAACCAAACCAGAAAGGAGATAAATTACTATGGCAAAAGTTTTATATTTTGAAACTTTTTACAGATTTTGTGGAATACAAAGAACATTAGGTGTTCATATTGGATAAGTTCCACCCAACTGTTTATGAACAACAGGGGATAATATTTTGATATCTTCCCTTTTTATCTGACTTCTTCAAACACATGTTGTTATGCCAGTAGTGTCATCAAATATTCGCGGGTCACATTTTGAGAAACTTATGTTGGAACTTGGTAATCCTATGTGCACTGACTAACTGAACTCAGTGGGACATTATTCCGGATAAACATGCACAGATTCACACTGTGTGTGTAGTAATTCTGGTGATACAAGGTTTTTCAGAAGTTTTTCTGCATTATTTCTTACTCCCAGGAGTCACAGGAAAACCTAGTAGTGGACATAAAAGATGGGAAAAGCATGGGAAGCATATTAGTTTTCAGCCACAAATATGGATGGAAAATGTATGAATAGAATGAGGAAAGGTAAAAATGCGTTCCTGGGTAGGTGAGCTGATAGCTGTTAGGATGGATTTCTTATCATCTTTCTTCCAACATTCCCTAGTCAAAAAGAAAGATCTAATAACCTTTTGATTTGTCCTTGACCAGATAGTATGCATTTCCTGCAGACAAAAATTAGGACATTCTCCTTAAAGAGGTTCCATTTTGTTCCTTTCCAGGCTTATCCCAGGAAAATGGAATCAACAGTGGAGAAAGTGGACTCGGCAAAGAGAAGTCAGCATGAGAACTTGGGGTCTCAAGAGGAACCAGCAACAGGCTTTAATTTTTGGCTAGATTTATTTTTTAAATGAGATTACAGATAAAAGTTAAGATATAAATTAAAAGAATTCCTAGAGTTCTACTTCTTTTTTCATATATTCTTCTATATATATATTCTTCTATATATGTAATTCTTGCGAAATTCATAAACTCTATCTTGTCTTCATCAAATTCATCTGCTTTGCTCTTTTTGCTTAATTTGTGATCTTTGACTTCTTTCTCGTAACGGTGAGCAACACGCTTCATGTATTTGGTCATCTTGGAAGTGTTGACCACCAGCGTGTAGAGCATCTTGTCCATGTTGTTGGTGTATTCCCCATTCACTTTGGTAGCAACTGGAAATGCAGGTGCCTGGACAGTTTTCCTACAGGGCTGAGAAAAATGGAAAAAACGGGGAGTAATACTTTGCATCAAAAGCAATTTACAAGTTAAATAGTGTTGCCATCTCTTTCACTGACCATGCTGTTATGCCTTTTAAGAGGAATTTGATGTCTGAAATCCCAGTACTCCTGGTCTTAGATTGCTGTCCTGGATTTGACCCTGTGGCATAAAAAACAACACCTGCTCCTCCTTCCCTTTGGCTTTATGGTAGTATGCTCATTGGTCCTCTATCTGCTATTCTGTGAAAGCTGAGCTTATTAGATGGCAAGATCACTTGATTCTTTAAAATATAGGTAGGTATAAGTAGGTAAAAGTATAAGTTTGGCACATATTTAGCCAGCTCACTGTAGTTAGAGTCCCAGGTGGTTCAGTTGTTCATAATTTAGTTTTTTGTGTACAAAGCACACATTGGGCATATCTACACACTAGACTATACATGGTTTTGTCCTTGCAAACAATTAGTGAAATCACACTAGTGATAATTAGTGTACTGGGTTTTGAAGCAAAATGAGATTGTTTCAGTGATCAATATTACAGAAAGTTGACTTTATTTAAATTCTACACTTATCAATGTATTTAAAAATTCAAGATTATGCAAACATAAACTAAGACTTCAAGGTGAAGATGGTGGATGGTCTAAGGCAGAGCTGGTTTGTCCATGAGGCAGACTGAGGCAGAGAAGTGGCTAGGGTGGCTTCTGGCGAGATTACATAAGAGTCTCTGGAGGCCTCTGCACCCTCTTGCGAGATCTCACTGCAATCACAACTGTGCACCCCTGGTGAGCAAGGCTTTGGCAGGGGCAGCAAGGGGGTGCGGGTGGCACACGTGCAGGGTGGCACCTTCCCATTTTGCCTCAGGTGGCAAGCCAGATAGGCCACCCCTGGACTAAGGTCACCCAGAAAACTCCAAGACGCAATGGGGATTTGAACCCTGCTCTCCTAGGTGTCAGTCTGATACTCCAAACACAAGGCCACCACACTTGCATTCCCACGGAATACACAGGCAGTTCAGGGAAGCCCCATTCCTTCACACGTATCCCCAAGGGGTCTATTTTACAAGAATTTGTCTGTTATATGCAATACTGTTGCCAATATAAAAGTACAATGAAACAGTTATTAGAAAAAGGATTTTTAAAATTTATATACAGTACTCTCCTTATCTAGTAGTCAGAACATCAGGGCAGAGTCTACCTGAAACAGAACTTTATACTTATCCATTACCATATCTAAAGTACAAGTACCATGTCCAATTATGGTTTTTAAAAACATTAAAAAGCATCTCAGCTATCATAACTCCTATTAAAAGAAAAAAGAAAACAGAGATTGGAGAACGGAACATGTTTACAGTCACTCACCTTGCTATGAAGTTGAGGTAATTCACAAGCCCTGAATAATCAAGAATCCCTGCCTTCTATTCTTTTTATCCTTCGAGATCAACAGGACTGGACAAAAAAAAAATTGACGAGTGACCACAAAGGTGCCTAAAAGTTAATTACAACACCTAAGAATTTGAAATGTTTTACCTATTCTATACCAAAACAGCACCTGCAGAATAGAACTCTAGCACTTTTTCAGCCCTGGAAAAATCAAGGTTTCCCAAAAATAGGGCTAGAGACAGATCCTGAAGAGGATTGGGCCTCAAAGAGAAACCTGACAGGTGGGTGGGGTCACCCACCTGTCAATCACATGTGACTAGCTTATCAGATGACTAACAGGTAGGTTGTCCCATCCACCTGTTAAAATCCCTCGCACAGGTATGTAAGTCTCTCAATGCCCTGCCTTTAAATAATCAATACCATTGGTTTTAAAAGGCTGAAAAGCAGGGATTAAATCCTGCTGCCTAGGCTGTGTGGTCCTGTTCCCTGTTGGGAATAGGGTATGCCACCAATGCAAGATTAACCTCTGTTCTCTCCTTCCATCAGTAGTGATGTCAGCTGATAGTGGGTGGGCATGGTCTGGGGGAAATGACCTCACTGGACCCCCTGATGGGTCAAGATTGGCCGGCAGGCTGTAAATTCCACATTCCTACCCAAAAATATATCAGATAACATCCATGGGATGCTGAAACTAGGCACCAACAGAGTGAATCTCAGATTCCCAAAGAGATTGACATGCGCAGGCCATCTAAGGTAGGAATCCTACCCACTGATTTCTGGAAGCAAGACCCATTTGATTCAATGGAACTTCGTTTTGAGTAGGCATGTAAAGGATTATGCAGCCAATCACTGCAGAAGTTTGGGAAGCTGTCAGAGAAGGCAAATCTTCTAGAAGCCCAGCATCCAAACTGATGCATCCTCAAAGGCCAGAAAATAAAGTAAACAAATAAATCCCATGGACTTATTTGTCCCTTGGTCCGATGCAGCCGCACTGTATCCTCCCGCCCTCACCCGCTTTAAGTCCCTCTTCCAGCTTGGTCACCCAAACTCCATTTTCTCCACCTCAAACCACCTGACAATATTCTGGGGTCCATTCACCTTCACCTCTCTGCTCCTTGCCCTGGCATAGGAGCGTGCCTACGAGATGACCAAACAAACAAACAAAATCCATGGAGGGAGGGCAGGGGGTCCATCAACGGCGACAGCAAAATGGAGCCTCCACGTTAAGAGGCAGTATACCCCGCTGCATGCTTCCGCGCCCTGCAGACGGGTTTACAGGGGAAGCTCCTGGCTGGAAGGGAGCAGGGCCCCGGGATCGGCGGACCTTTCGCGTCCCCCCACCCCCAGCCCTTCCTCGCACATGCCTCCCCCCGGCTCCCCTCCCCGAGCCCCGAGCCCTGCTCCGCCCCAGCTGCCTCGAGAACCGACCTCGCAGCGGAGGCGAGGCGCTCGTTACGGGGAGCGGCGGGGGGTGGGGCGGGGCGGCCTTTCCAAGAGTCCTTCCCGCCTCCTTTGGGCACCGCAGCGGCTCCCGCAGCTCCTGCTGGTCCCGGAAACTGCCGGTAGGAGCCGCGCACGCAGCGCACACCCCCCGCCCCGCGCCCCCTCCCCGCCCCAAACCCGTGTGCACCACCGGCCGGAAGCCGCCCGTTCCTCTTAGGTGTCCGTTCGGGAACGGCGTACTGCCGAGCGGAAGTTCCGGCCTCAGGGAGACCCGCGCCGTTGCTATGGCGACGGCATCCGCTCCTGCGCTGCGGCTTGCAGGAAGCGCGGAGGCGAAGGAGGAGGTCAGAAAAAGCGGGGCGAGGGATGGGGTTATAGTCAACTAACTTTTACTCAGAGTAGACCTATCAAAATTAATAAACTTATGTCGTTAAGGGTTACTGGCTCTATTCTGAGTAAGAGAATGCTAAAAACATTCTTGTTCAGGCATGCCTACCCATATGCTTAGAAAGTTGGGGTGATTTTCATTGCTTAAAACATACAAAGTTAAAATACTCAAAAGTATGGTTGTGAATTTTTCCTCAAAATTATTGCTTTATCTTTTTATCTTTTTCACATTCAAGCGCGGTATAAATTTTATTAATTTTTTTTAAAAGGTTGCTTGAATACTAACCCTGTAGTTTTGCTATCAGGCAGGCAGGATAATCTGAGTGTCCAGAAAGTTATTTGGTGGTTATATTTTATTTTATTTTAATCTTATTTAGCATCAGCCACATACCCATTGGCACATTTTAAGATAATATTTTTTTATTGTCATTGTACAAATACAAGTACAACGTTGTACAAATGCAACAAAATTGAATCCCAACCCATAAAAACAAGACAAAAAACACATTTTCAGCCGCACATGCACATACATACACACCCATCACAACTCTCCAAGGTCATATTATCTGGTTACAGCATTTAAGATGGTTATAGCTCTGGGGTAGAAACTATTTTTTAATCTATTTGTTCTTGCTTTAATTGTTCTATATCTCTTGCCCGAAGGCAGTGGTGCAAAAAGACTGTATCCCGGATGAGATGGATCCTGTAAAATATTGTTTACTTTTTTAAGGCAGCGGGAACTGTATAGTTCTTCCAAAGATGGGAGAGGGTGACCAATAATCTTACGGGCTGTGGTTATGACCTTCTGGAGTACCTTCCTCTCCATGGCTGTGCAACTGCAAAACCAAGCACAAATACAAGATGTAAGAATGCTCTCTATGGAGCCTCGGTAGAAGGACACCAGCAGTCTCTCACTCAGATTGTTCTTCTTTAAAAGTCTGAGGAAATAAATTCTCTGCTGGGACTTCTTTACCAGAGCAGTAGTATTTGCGCTCCAAGTCATATCCTGCTCGATAGTCACTCCCAAAAACTTGAATACAGCCACCCTCTCCACCTGGGCCACGCCGATATACAGGGGCTGAATTCCCCTTTCCCCCCCTGTAATCCACCACCAGTTCCTTGGTCTTGGCAGTATTAAGAGCCAGACTATTTTCTCTCTTTTTTTTGTAAATAATTTTTATTGATTTATTCTCTGGATATTAACAAAGGTTATAACCAAAAAAGTTTTACAAAACAAAAATTATAATACAAGACATTCTTCTATATATTGCCATTCTGCTGGTTATTCTTCCCAAATTAATAAACTCTATGCCTTGTCTTCATCAGAATTCATCTGCTCTGCTCTTTTTGCTTAATTTGTGATCTTTGACTTCTTTCTCGTAATGGTGAGCAACACGCTTCATGTATTTGGTCATCTTGGAAGTGTTGACCACCAGCGTGTAGAGCATCTTGTCCATGTTGTTGGTGTATTCCCCATTCACTTTGGTAGCAACTGGAAATGCAGGTGCCTGGACAATTTTCCTACAGGGCTGAGAAAAATGGGGAAAAAAACCAGGGAGTAATACTTTGCATCAAAAACAATTTACAAGTTAAATAGTGTTGCCATCTCTTTCACTGACCATGCTGTTATGCCTTTTAAGAGGAATTTGATGTCTGAAATCCCAGTACTCCTGGTCTTAGATTGCTGTCCTGGATTTGACCCTGTGGCATAAAAAACAACACCTGCTCCTCCTTCCCTTTGGCTTTATGGTAGTATGCTCATTGGTCCTCTATCTGCTATTCTGTGAAAGCTGAGCTTATTAGATGGCAAGATCACTTGATTCTTTAAAATATAGGTAGGTATAAGTAGGTAAAAGTATAAGTTTGGCACATATTTAGCCAGCTCACTGTAGTTAGAGTCCCAGGTGGTTCAGTTGTTCATAATTTAGTTTTTTGTGTACAAAGCACACATTGGGCATATCTA
The DNA here is from genome assembly GCA_900245905.1 of Lacerta viridis. Classification (NCBI taxonomy): domain Eukaryota; kingdom Metazoa; phylum Chordata; class Lepidosauria; order Squamata; family Lacertidae; genus Lacerta; species Lacerta viridis. The sequence goes on from OFHU01001768.1 coordinate 23,408, forward strand.
CACACTAGACTATACATGGTTTTGTCCTTGCAAAGAATTAGTGAAATCACACTAGTTCTGTGAGTACTAAGGATCTCTAACAGAATTCTCAGCTCCAACTTCAACTCCCAGGATTCTGTAGAGGAAATTGATGTTAAGCATTTATAGTGTGGCTGTGCTCACCTTGTCCTGACATGTGTTACTTAGAAAGTACTTCTGACTGGGAAGGAGGAGGGGATCAGCATTAAGACCCATGGTTTGTTTTTTTACATATATATTTTCTATTAAATTAGTATAAATTAAAGCTAGAGAGCAGACAATGCTAAGAGAATATCTTACCGTTGTGGGTTTCGCCATAGTTTCTGTTTCAGTTTGATAGGTAGTGGACAGCTAAACCACTCACTGTGGCAGGAAGGTAAATGGCGTTTCCGTGCATACAGAACTTCTAGAGCACTCATCGTGGTGTTCCGCTGCACCACATGAAAACGGATAGGCATGTCTGTGGACAAACACACACAACACTGTGGACAAACAGTTAGATTCCTCTTGAGCCTGAAAAGTTCCAGATCCTGTGGAGTCATTTCCCATAGTCACCTCTTGCCCAATCTGGACGTTAACTGTCCAGGGGTAACCTTTAAACAACTTTACCATAAGGAGATAATAGTGACAGTTGGCCTTGATGAAAACATTCTGTTGGATGTATGCAATTGCAAGGTGAAGGGGTACTACATAGTCATTTGGAAGAATCTTATGTAGGAACCGTAGCAAATGAGATCCGACATAGCAAGAGTGGGCAAAACCTGCATGTGCAAGGTAAATCTTCTCCATCATGACCAAGCTTTCCTCCCTTTGCACTTGGAGAGATCTCTGCACACCCTGAAAATCTGTTCCATCAGGGCTGGGGAACCCTCTAGAGCAAATTATAGGGGGATCCTGATCTTTATATATGGGGCTGCAGGGGGATGTCATTATGATTGCAAGATTTTTCTCAGAAGTTTTCTCAGTGCAAGGTGTGGAGAGTTTACAAAACTGTTTTTTGTTACAGAACATATTGGAAGTCAGTCAATGCAGTAACATAGAAGCATTTAAAAATAATATTAGACAAGGCATCTCATAGTTCTGATAACAAAAAAAGCATGGCTTAGAATGAATATTTTTTTAAAGTTGTTCATTTTTTCTGCATGGTTAAAGACTTATCTCAGTTTTGTTAAGTGTTAAATAATTAGTGTACTGGGTTTTGAAGCAAAATGAGATTGTTTCAGTGATCAATATTACAGAAAGTTGACTTTATTTAAATTCTACGCTTATCAATGTATTTAAAAAATTCAAGATTATGCAAACATAAACTAAGACTACAAGGTGAATGGTAGAGAGACCCTGGCTGAATTCAGCTGTAACCCAAGATACAAATGATCCTTCCCCCCCCCCCAATGCAGCAACAGTACTTTGCTCATCACAAGTGAGAGTTAATGGTTTCTGAGCAAGTTGGAATATGAAGCTGTATTCAAAGCATGGCTTCATATCCTGGTTTGGTCCAAATCCATTAACAAAAGTTTCCCAGTTCAGACATAACAGGAAATTATAATTAAGGGAGGATTTCCTGGTTTGTTCACTGGAGCACATGGACAGGGGAGTGAAGCATACCGGGGGACAAGACTCATTCACATCATGGATTATTGAGCTAATTATGATCAACGGAAAGTGGCCACACTGTAACTGTGTGTTTCAGTGCTCTGTACATCCTGGGGGTACTTATAGGAAGAGAGTTGAAGGGTGTCCAGGAATCATAATCCAAGGCCTCTTTTGCCTAGTTTCTCTTTGGTGTGTCTTGTCTTGCACGTCCATTTCCATAGGAAGCCAGAGGTTACAAAGGGGGATACAATAACGTCACAACTCACAAAAGGGAATTCAGTTCCCATTGCAGATTGAACTGAAGACCTAGTCGGGGTGGGGAACCTCGGGGCCACGGGCCTAATGCCGTCCGGTCTGGCTGGCTGGCTCTTGCAATGCTCTCCAGACCACACCCCCTCCCTTGCCACCAGCCCTACTCCAGGCAGGTAAAAGGCATTATCACCTCCACCTATAGCCCTAATCCATCACTTGCCCCTTGAGTGCGTTGAACTGTTTCCAGATAATGCATCTTACCTGCCTGGATGGAGAGATAAGTACCGGTGTGTGGAAACCTCTAGATTTGAAAAGACTTGAAAAGGTAAACCACCCCAACTCAGAGGTAAGTCCGTAGGAGAAAGGAAGGATAGCTGTCCTGTGGTGCATCATTATCACCTGCCAAGAAAGGACTAGATTGGTGCTTGGAAAAGGTGATTGGAGTAGATGAGGGAGCCATAGAAGATAGCCAGGTTATACTTTTGACTCTGGCAGTTGGGGGATTATAAAAAGGGACTGTTTTTTGGCATGCAAAACCATGAAACAAATGTATGTTTATCTTAAAGAATCAGCCCTGTTGTGTCCTCAAATTTTCTGTTACTAAAGGGAATGTGCTAAACTTTGAGGCACTATGTAATATTGGCATTCATTCAATCAATCAATCAATCAATCATATTTATATACTGTAGAAAACCTCAGCGTCTCACATTATATGAGCACTATGGTAAGAGACTGGCAATTGATAACCTATAGGTACCTTATAAAAATGTGTGGATTTAGATGCTGACTGGTTCTTAGTTAATGGTCCATTGTTACCTTTGACTACAGCTTTAGTACAGAAATACGAACACTTACCTAGGGCTTTTAATCTCTCTCTCTTTTTAGAAGCCAAGCAGAATTTACGGAACTTGATCTTCCAAATCCAGACAACACTCACTGATCCTGAGACAAGTTCAGGGAAGGCTTTGAACAAAGAAGATAAGGTATAGTGGATAATGCACTATTAATTTAAATACAACAATTCTGGATCATAAATATGCATTTTCATGTGCTGCCCACCATGTTCATTGAGATGCTCCAGTAGCAGTGCTACCCAGGTTTTGGTTTTCTTTGTTGGAGAGAGCATTGGAGACCTAGAGTGTTTTTGTAATATTTCCTTACTTACAACTTTGCAAGTAAAGCTGAAGGAAGCAAGCAACATGTACTACTACTGGGCAGGAGATGCCAGTGCCTGATTAGCTTCGATGGGTTGGTTTAGCTTTTCTAGTTTCCCATATGACACACTCACTTTCAGTCCCCTCTGTGCAGAATATTTCTCTGAAGGCCTGTCAAGCCAAGTCAGATTGGCTTGAAAACACAAAAGAGGCTACTATGGAAGATTTTGTGGAGCAGAAACAGTTGCTGGAGGAGATAATGCTCCTTCAACTGTTCCTCTAAGGCTTGGTTTCCAAGTCCCGTGATCATCTTGGTTGCCCTCCTCTATACATGTTCCAGCTTGTCAATATCCTTCTTAGATTGTGGTGCCCAGAATTGGACACAGTATTCTAGGTGTGGTCTGACCAAGGCAGAACAGAGTGGTACTATTGTTGCTCCTGATCTGGACACGATACTTCTGTTGATGCAGCCTAGAATAGCATTAGCTTTTTATGTTTCTGCATCACACTGTTGACTCATGTTAAGCTTGTGGTCCACCAAAACCACAATGTCTAGTTGTTTTTTAATTATTGTAGCATAGTTCATGTTGGTAAATGTACACATTCACCACCTGTCAGAAGTATGCTCTTTAATCTACCATGGAAGACATTGTAAAGTTATAATGTGATAAGCATAATAAAATTAATGCAGCTGAGCAATGCGAGCCTTGACTTTTGGAATCTGCCTGCAACAGGATCACTTTATTAGAATTAATGCCTTTCTACAAAATACTTCCTAGTCTCATAAAGTTTTGTTGGTTCTCTTCTCCTCTTCCACATTCAGCTTTTTCTGATGAGACCCAGCAAATGCCTGAGCTAGGGAATACTTAAAAGGCTCAGCCCCAGGAGCACATTGTTCCTGCTCATACTGTACAACTAATCATCTTATGTAAATTGTAAGAAGTCATTAAATGCTCCAGTGCACTTTTAAAAATCCAATAGCTGAAGTGTTTAAAGCAGAGGTAGGCATGACATAAGCCTTCCTCTTTCTGCAGCAGGTTGTTTGACTACTGTATTACATTCCACTGCTGTCTGCAATATTTAAGCAGTAGATGCTGACTGACCGAACCCAAAGGGTGCTCATTAACGGCTCCTCTTCACCCTGGAGAGAAGTGACTAGTGGGGTGCCACAGGGTTCTGTCTTGGGCCCAGTCTTATTCAACATCTTTATCAATGACTTGGATGATGGGCTTGAGGGCATCCTGATCAAGTTTGCAGATGACACCAAATTGGGAGGGGTGGCTAATACCCCAGAGGACAGGATCACACTTCAAAATGACCTTAACAGATTAGAGAACTGGGCCAAAGCAAACAAGATGAATTTTAACAGGGAGAAATGTAAAGTACTACACTTGGGCAAAAAAAATGAAAGGCACAAATACAGGATGGGTGACACCTGGCTTGAGAGCAGTACATGTGAAAAGGATCTAGGAGTCTTGGTAGACCATAAACTTGACATGAGTCAACAGTGTGATGCAGCAGCTAAAAAAGCCAATGCAATTCTGGGCTGCATCAATAGGAGTATAGCATCTAGATCAAGGGAAGTAATAGTACCACTGGTCAGACCTCACCTGGAATACTGTGTCCAGTTCTGGGCACCACAGTTCAAGAAGGATACTGACAAGCTGGAACGTGTCCAGAGGAGGGCAACCAAAATGGTCAAAGGCCTGGAAACAATGCCTTATGAGGAACGGCTTAGGGAGCTGGGTATGTTTAGCCTGGAGAAGAGAAGGTTAAGGGGTGATATGATAGCCATGTTCAAATATAAAAAGGATGTCATATAGAGGAGGGAGAAAGGTTGTTTTCTGCTGCTCCAGAGAAGCGGACACGGAGCAATGGATTCAAACTACAAGAAAGAAGATTCCACCTAAACATTAGGAAGAACTTCCTGACAGTGAGAGCTGTTCGGCAGTGGAATTTGCTGCCAAGGAGTGTGGTGGAGTCTCCTTCTTTGGAGGTCTTTAAGCGGAGGCTTGACAGCCATCTGTCAGGAATGCTTTGATGGTGTTTCCTGCTTGGCAGGGGGTTGGACTGGATGGCCCTTGTGGTCTCTTCCAACTCTATGATTCTATGCTCTTAAGAGTTGAAAGCACTCTTTGCTGGTAACAGCAGCATAGGGTAGAAAAGTCAGAGTGACTGAAAGCAAGACCAAATAATGCATTCAAGATGAAGTTTAGAAAATGCAGGTGCTCTAACAATTCATTTTTTAAAAAAGCCATGGCACGAAATTTTCCTTTCTTGGAGAGACCAAAACCACTATTAATTTAGAATAGTCATACCTTGGTTCTCAAACGGAATCCATTTTGGAAGTCCGAAGTTGGACTTCTGAAAACATTTGAAAACCAAGGTGCAGCTTCCGATTGGCTGCAGGGGCTTCTTTCACTCCATCAGAAGCCGTGGAAGCAGCGTCGGACATTTGGGTTCCAAAGAACATTCGCAAAGCAGAACCAAAATGTTTGAGTCGCAAGGCTTTCACGAACAAAGGGAAACTGAAGAAGGGGGAAATTTTAAACAAGACTCTTCCACCAGTGCTGCTCTGATCAAAGATGAAGAAATCTTATGATAGATATGTCATGTCACAGCTATTTAGGCCCTAATAGGAAATACAGGCACTGCTAATACTAAATATGGCACTTGAACCCCCAGGGATTCATTAAATTTACAGTACCAAAACAGGCATGGAATGTGGTCTTGGTGATGCTGCTAGCTCTGAAATTGTAGCAAGGCAACTTGTACCCAAAGCAATGTCACTCTTTGCTGCAAAATTTAAAATTATGTTTTCCAATAGTTTTTTAGCATTTTGTCGTGGCACCCTGGGGTGCCTTGAATGATGGTTCAGGGGTGCTGTGGACAACACTGGCCTCTGTTCCTCTTTCCTTCCCTCCCTCCTTTGAGACCCTCTCACCTCTGCCTCCCAAAGGCTTGTGTGGCTGTTTGTTGCACCAGCCCTCGCTACAAGCTCCCCAGGTGAATGGTGCCTCTGGGTCTTGGCCAGGGGGTGCTAGTTGCCAGGAGCTGAGGTGGCCTCAGAGTAAGCAAGCAAGTGGGTGAGGGAGGCCAGCCAGCCCTTGCTGTTGGGCATGGGCAGACAAGTGAGAGACCGGGCAGGCGGGCAGGCACATGCTGGCCTTTCTTGTGCTTGCTGTGTGCAATGCCTGCCTGGGAGCCGAGAGATAGTGCCAATGGGGAGCCTTTCTGCCATGCAGGACTGGTGGTGCCGCCCAAGGTAAGGTGCTGGCCTCATATTCACCTTTGGCAAGTTTTCATTGGGCTGCTAAGGCTGAGGGCATCCTCTTGCCAGGTCCCTGTAGGGCAGTGTGAGGAGACAACTCTCCTTGGGGCAGGGAGGGCGGCTCAGAGACTGGGGCAGTGGCGGTTGCCGCCTGGAGGACTCCCAAGGAGAGGGGGCTGAGGGAAAACTCCACAAGGGAGGGCATTCAAAAAGGGGCGAGGGGCTGCCAGCTCTGCAGGCAACGAGCGACCTAAGTGGGCTTCTGAGGCTAGGAGCACTTTTCCCCACAAGGGAGCTGTGGACTCAAAAAGGTTGAAAACCTCAGTTTCCCATGAATAGATGCCAGCAGAATGAAAAAAACTTGTGGAGTATGACTGTGGTCCATTATGATGAGGGGCATGTTTATCAATATTTTATAGAAACCTCTAGCAGCCTAACCTGTGGCCCTCCATATACTGATGGACTACAGTTCTCTTTGGCCAGGCTGACTGGGATTGATGGGAGTCCAGGAACTTAGTGGAGGGCCACAGGTTCGCCATCCCTGTCCTACAGTCATGTTTCCATTCTAGCATTGTTATTCTAGTTAGGCCTAAACATATTATTTGAGGGGGATTCCCAGTTTATATTAGCTGATTTGAATAGAGGCCTTGTATGCTGCACAATTTGTATTTCAAAAATGCATGGTTTTATATATTAAAGAATCAGTGGATAGCAGACAACACATTTTAATAGCTAGTTTTATTTCCTGAATAAGAGGAACAAAAAAAAAAAAAGGTTGGATGTCTTTTTGGTATAGTCATCTATCTAATATAACCAATACAAGCCTTTCCAGATTAGGCATTTGATTAGTAGAACAGATTAATTTGATATAAAGGCCCAGGAAAACTGCAACAAGCTTCAGCTGTGCAATACTGGCCAATCATTTCTAGCGAACTGTGCTCAAGAACCCTACCTCATTTGACCCCACAGCCTGTACAGTAGTTAGCTGAACAGTTTTATTTTGAGATTTTCTGCACATAGCAGCATGAGAGATTGTTTGCTAAACTTTTCAGTGACAAAGAAACAATCTGTTATCCGAAAGGTGTGTTTATACATGGCTAAGGAACAAAAAATTGATTATTCATTTAAAATAAACCCAAAACAACTGATCACATGTTTGAACAGAACAACCCCGTGATGACTAGCTGGGACTTTAAGCCCATTCAGTCACTCTGCTAAGTAATAAAAAAGGTGATCTATATAGTCTAGATATGTGTGTGCTTGGCAAATCTACTTCCACACAGGATAGTTAATGCAGCTTGTCCTACAGAGCCCCTGTGATCAGCATTCTGGTTTGTTGGATCTCTCTTCACAGTTGCTATTGAGGCTGAGGGGTGTAACGAAGGTATTTCTTTCCTGATGGAAGTTCTTTGGTGCAAACTCCTCCTGGAAAGAGCTTGTCAGCCTCTTCTTCTGGTACACTTGGAATCACCATGACCTGGTCCCCAGGCTCACGAGGAAAGAAGGAGGGGAGACTTTGAGTTAGAAGTGAGTTAGAGTTAAACAGAGCTGCAGACCCTCTGATCCTCCAGTTGTGTCAGCGAAGACTAGAACCTTCAGTCTGTTGAAGCTTATTGCATTTGTGAAAAACACATTGATCCTCCCCGCCCGAAACCCCGAGCCCTCCTCCGCCCCAGCTGCCTCGAGAACCGACCTCGCAGCGGAGGCGAGGCGCTCGTTACGGGGAGCGGCGGGGGGTGGGGCGGGGCGGCCTTTCCAAGAGTCCTTCCCGCCTCCTTTGGGCACCGCAGCGGCTCCCGCAGCTCCTGCTGGTCCCGGAAACTGCCGGTAGGAGCCGCGCACGCAGCGCACACCCCCCGCCCCGCGCCCCCTCCCCGCCCCAAACCCGTGTGCACCACCGGCCGGAAGCCGCCCGGTCCTCTTAGGTGTCCGTTCGGGAACGGCGTACTGCCGAGCGGAAGTTCCGGCCTCAGGGAGACCCGCGCCGTTGCTATGGCGACGGCATCCGCTCCTGCGCTGCGGCTTGCAGGAAGCGCGGAGGCGAAGGAGGAGGTCAGAAAAAGCGGGGCGAGGGATGGGGTTATAGTCAACTAACTTTTACTCAGAGTAGACCTATCAAAATTAATAAACTTATGTCGTTAAGGGTTACTGGCTCTATTCTGAGTAAAAGAATGCTAAAAACATTCTTGTTCAGGCATGCCTACCCATATGCTTAGAAAGTTGGGGTGATTTTAATTGCTTAAAACATACAAAGTTAAAATACTCAAAAGTAGGGTTGTGAATTTTTCCTCAAAATTATTGCTTTATCTTTTTATCTTTTTCACATTCAAGCGCGGTATAAATTTTATTAATTTTTTTTAAAAGGTTGCTTGAATACTAACCCTATCAGGCAGGCAGGATAATCTGAGTGTCCAGAAAGTTATTTGGTGGTTATATTTTATTTTATTTTAATTTATTTATTTAGCACCAGCCACATACCCATTGGCACATTTTAAATATAATATTTGTTTATTGTCATTGTACAAATACAAGTACAACGTTGTACAAATGCAACAAAATTGAATCCCAACCCATAAAAACAAGACAAAAAACACATTTTCAGCCGCACATGCACATACATACACACCCATCACAACTCTCCAAGGTCATATTATCTGGTTACAGCATTTAAGATGGTTATAGCTCTGGGGTAGAAACTATTTTTTAATCTATTTGTTCTTGCTTTAATTGTTCTATATCTCTTGCCCGAAGGCAGTGGTGCAAAAAGACTGTATCCCGGATGAGATGGATCCTGTAAAATATTGTTTACTTTTTTAAGGCAGCGGGAACTGTATAGTTCTTCCAAAGATGGGAGAGGGTGACCAATAATCTTACGGGCTGTGGTTATGACCTTCTGGAGTACCTTCCTCTCCATGGCTGTGCAACTGCAAAACCAAGCACAAATACAATATGTAAGAATGCTCTCTATGGAGCCTCGGTAGAAGGAAACCAGCAGTCTCTCACTCAGATTGTTCTTCTTTAAAAGTCTGAGGAAATGTTTTTTTCTCCCTTTGTGAAGATGGCGGCGGTCACTGTCGGCGAGGCGGTTTGTGGCGACGGACCAACGAGTGGGAAACGGGCGCACCTGGGCATCCCCGAGGCCATCTTCGTAGAAGATGTGGATTCCTTTATGAAACAGCCAGGAAATGAAACAGCAGACACCGTACTCAAGAAATTGGATGAACAGTATCAGAAATATAAATTTATGGAGCTTAACCTTGCCCAGAAGAAAAGAAGGTTAAAAAATCAAATTCCTGAAATTAAGCAGACATTAGAAATCTTAAAACACATGCAGAAGAAAAAGGAATCCACAAAACTGATGGAAACCAGGTTTTTATTGGCAGATAACCTCTACTGTAAAGCTTCTGTTCCTCCTACAGATAAAGTTTGTCTTTGGTTGGGGGCCAACGTAATGCTGGAATATGACATTGATGAAGCCCAGGCATTGCTAGAAAAGAATCTCTTCACCGCCACAAGAAACCTTGAGTCTCTCGAGGAAGATCTGGATTTTCTTAGGGATCAATTCACTACTACAGAAGTCAATATGGCTAGAGTTTATAATTGGGATGTAAAGCGAAGAAACAAGGATGACCCTTCCAAAAGCAAAGCATAGTTATTAATGGTATTCATTAGTTCTGTTATATTAAATGTTTTCATAATTTTAATCTTAGTTAGCAGACATCTTTCAAAAAATTGGTTTGCAAGCCCTGTTTGATTCTGTGCATGTTCTATTATTGCTGCTTTGGAAAATGAGCCATAAAGGATTTCGGCTCTTCCAACATAATCTGTCATAGGAAAATGCTGGCTACAAGACTTGACTGAAAATCTGAAGTGCATTATAGGAATTGTCTTTTGCAAAGGGTTGTTTGTATATATGAGTATTGAGGTATATCAAAATTTGGTGTTGGGAAGGTATGGCAGCAATATGGGGAACACAGTCCATTGTAATCCTGCCTCTAGCTGCTTTAGCTATCCTCTAAACACTTCACACACATGAGCATGTGTTTAGCCCTTGAGGAAACAAATAATTTAATACACAATGCAGTCTGTATGTGATCTCACTCAGTTCTATATTCACATAAATATCTCATCCCAAGTCCGTAAAACTGGAGGGATCCAGGAGCAAATGGCCTACTATACACAATCAGTGCATTTGCCATCTGTTCTAATTCAGATGATTGCAAAGATACTTGGTGGAACCTGCTTTTAAACATGGATGGTGTATTCGAGCCCAGCTTCAGTTGGTTAACAGGCTTAGTGTTATTCCCTTTTCACTTCATATGAAGCTTTGCTAAAGTGTTGCCTTGGCATCTTTCTTTTTATTTGAAACTATGAGGCACATTTTAAGGTCAAATAAGTGCTGTATTTACATTGCCGAAAAGGTGGCAGTGCAGGTTTTATTTTAAAATGAAAAGCAAATGTTAGCTGTGTGTTAATTTCTTCTAATAAACAACACTCTTAAAAAAAAAAAAGTCTGAGGAAATAAATTCTCTGCTGGGACTTCTTTACCAGAGCAGTAGTATTTGCGCTCCAAGTCATATCCTGCTCGATAGTCACTCCCAAAAACTTGAATACAGCCACCCTCTCCACCTGGGCCACGCCGATATACAGGGGCTGAATATCCGCCTTCCCCCCCTGTAATCCACCACCAGTTCCTTGGTCTTGGCAGTATTAAGAGCCAGATTATTTTCTCTCTTTCTTTGTAAATAATTTTTATTGATTTTTTCTCTGGATATTAACAAAGGTTATAACAAAAAAAGTTTTACAAAACAAAAATTATAATACAAGATATTCTTCTATATATTGCCATTCTGCTGTTATTCTTCCCAAATTAATAAACGCTGCCTTGTCTTCATCAAATTCATCTGCTTTGCTCTTTTTGCTTAATTTGTGATCTTTGACTTCTTTCTCGTAACGGTGAGCAACACGCTTCATGTATTTGGTCATCTTGGAAGTGTTGACCACCAGCGTGTAGAGCATCTTGTCCATGTTGTTGGTGTATTCCCCATTCACTTTGGTAGCAACTGGAAATGCAGGTGCCTGGACAATTTTCCTACAGGGCTGAGAAAAATGGAAAAAAACGGGGAGTAATACTTTGCATCAAAAGCAATTTACAAGTTAAATAGTGTTGCCATCTCTTTCACTGACCATGCTGTTATGCCTTTTAAGAGGAATTTGATGTCTGAAATCCCAGTACTCCTGGTCTTAGATTGCTGTCCTGGATTTGACCCTGTGGCATAAAAAACAACACCTGCTCCTCCTTCCCTTTGGCTTTATGGTAGTATGCTCATTGGTCCTCTATCTGCTATTCTGTGAAAGCTGAGCTTATTAGATGGCAAGATCACTTGATTCTTTAAAATATAGGTAGGTATAAGTAGGTAAAAGTATACGTTTGGCACATATTTAGCCAGCTCACTGTAGTTAGAGTCCCAGGTGGTTCAGTTGTTCATAATTTAGTTTTTTGTGTACAAAGCACACATTGGGCATATCTACACACTAGACTATACATGGTTTTGTCCTTGCAAAGAATTAGTGAAATCACACTAGTGATAATTAGTGTACTGGGTTTTGAAGCAAAATGAGATTGTTTCAGTGATCAATATTACAGAAAGTTGACTTTATTTAAATTCTACGCGTATCAATGTATTTAAAAATTCAAGATTATGCAAACATATACTAAGACTACAAGGTGAATGGTAGAGAGACCCTGGCTGAATTCACCTGTAACCCAAGATACAAATAACCCTTGTGCCCGCCCGCCCCCCAATGCAGCAACAGAACTTTGCTCATCACAAATGAGAGTTAATGGTTTCTGAGCAAGTCGGAATATGAAGCTGAATGAAATAGTGTGTGACAATCCATTCTACTGATCTGTAATCTATGAGTATTATAATCAGGGCATAGAGTAAATCCAATGAAATCAGTTGACTTAGGTTAGCCATGACCAACTTAAATCTATTTGCTGCAATAGGCTTACTAAGAGTATAACTTAGTCAGATATAACTCTTCATGCTGTATCCAATGCTGCAGTTCCAATATTGCAAGAATTCCAAAGTGTGCAATGGAGTTTCCTCTTCTGTCCCCTCTAGCCCCACAGAGACCCCCCCCAGAGAAAGGAGGGGAGGAGAGGAAATAGAGGTCTCCTTTCCTAAATACACTGACCAGGGAGTAAGCCCATCCGACACAATTACTATTCATTACATTTATACCCTGCCTTCATTGATGCAGATTTCTAAAAAAAGAATTAGAATTTTCTCAGGCAATTCTTCTTTAACATGTTCAAATTACCAAGCGTGCCTAAGATTTTATTTCCATTTGGCATCCATATTGGCCTGGTTCGCATGTCACTTTAAACAGTTAAGCTTCACTGTGGTTTAAAGGTGAATGCACAGTGTGTTGGTGTGCAAGGAGAAGTTTGTGGCTGCTTCATTCCTCTGCTGCGTCACTGCAGGAAACTAAGCCATGGTTCAAGCCCAGGCTCCTGGTTTACGGTATCTTGCCCCAAGTTTGGTTCCAAGCTGTAAGCAAGGTTTGCTTTTTTGCTTACAGCTCATGGTTTATTTGGAAGAGGCAAACGATGAATATCGCTTTTGACAAAGCACTAAGCCAAACTATGTCTTAGTTTCCATAGTGCAGCAGGAGTGAGGGAAAATCTTCTCCCTGTGTACTAGTGCAGTGTGCTTTCACTTTTAAACTAAGGTTAAGCTTAACTGTGGTATAAAGTGGCATGTGAAAATGTGCGCCCCCTTGCCAGATGCAGCAAGGCATTAAAGTAAAATAAACATTCCCATAATATACACAACACAGAACTGTAAAATCAAAGAGTGGGAAGGGGTCCTGAGGGTCATCTAGTCGAACCCCCTGCAATGCAGGAACCTAAGCTAAAGCACCCGACAGGTGGCCACCCAAACTCTGCTTAAAAACCTCCAATGATGGAGTGTCCACCACCTTCTGCTATCATACAGCTCTTACCCTCAGAACGTTATTCCTGATATTTACATTTATATTTCACCTTTCCTCCAAGGAGCTCAATATATCATGCACATTTCCCCCCTCCAAATTTTATCCTCAGAACAACCCTTGAGGTAGGCTAAGCTGAGAGATGGTGGATGGTCTAAGGTAGAGCTGGTTTGTCCATGAGGCAGACTGAGGCAGAGAAGTGGCTACGGTGGCTTCTGGCGAGATTACATAAGAGTCTCTGGAGGCCTCTGCACCCTCTTGCGAGATCTCACTGCAATCACAACTGTGCACCCCTGGTGAGCAAGGCTTTGGCAGGGGCAGCAAGGGGGTGCGGGTGGCACACGTGCAGGGTGGCACCTTCCCATTTTGCCTCAGGTGGCAAGCCAGATAGGCCACCCGTGGACTAAGGTCGCCCAGAAAACTCCATGACGCAATGGGGATTTGAACCCTGCTCTCCTAGGTGTCAGTCTGATACTCCAAACACAAGGCCACCACACTTGCATTCCCACGGAATACACAGGCAGTTCAGGGAAGCCCCATTCCTTCACACGTATCCCCAAGGAGTCTATTTTACAAGAATTTGGCTGTTATATGCAATACTGTTGCCAATATAAAAGTACAAGTGAACAGTTGTTAGAAAAAGGATATCTCAAATTTATATACAGTACTCTCCTTATCTAGTAGTCAGAACATCAGGGCAGAGTCTACCTGAAACAGAACTTTATACTTATCCATTACCATATCCAAAGTACAAGTACCATGTCCAATTATGGTTTTTAAAACATTAAAAAGCATCTCAGCTATCATAGCTCATATTAAAAGAAAAAAGAAAACAGAGATTGGTGAACGAAACATGTTTACAGTCACTCACCTTGATATGAAGTTGAGGTAATTCACAAGCCCTAAATAATCAAGAATCCCTGCCTTCTATTCATTTTATCCTTCAAGATCAACAGGACAAAAAAAAAATTGACGAGTGACCACAAAGGTGCCTAAAAGTTAGATTACAACACCTAAGAATTTGAAATGTTTTACCTATGCTATACCAAAACAGCACCTGCAGAATAGAACTCTAGCACTTTTTCAGCCCTGGAAAAATCAAGGTTTCCCAAAAATAGGGCTAGAGACAGATCCTGAAGAGGATTGGCCCTCAGAGAGAAACTTAACAGGTGAGTCACCCACCTGTCAATCACATGTGATAGGTTATCACATGACTAACAGGTAGGTTGTCCCATCCACCTGTTAAAATCCCTCGCACAGGTATGTAAGTCTCTCAATGCCCTGCCTTTAAATAATCAATACCATTGGTTTTAAAAGGCTGAAAAGCAGGGATTAAATCCTGCTGCCTAGGCTGTGTGGTCCTGTTCCCTGTTGGGAATAGGGTATGCCACCAATGCAAGATTAACCTCTGTTCTCTCCTTCCATCAGTAGTGATGTCAGCTGATAGTGGGTGGGCATGGTCTGGGGGAAATGACCTCACTGGACCCCCTGATGGGTCAAGATTGGCCGGCAGGCTGTAAATTCCACATTCCTACCCAAAAATATATCAGATAACATCCATGGGATGCTGAAACTAGGCACCAACAGAGTGAATCTCAGATTCCCAAAGAGATTGACATGCGCAGGCCATCTAAGGTAGGAATCCTACCCACTGATTTCTGGAAGCAAGACCCATTTGATTCAATGGAACTTCGTTTTGAGTAGGCATGTAAAGGATTATGCAGCCAATCACTGCAGAAGTTTGGGAAGCTGTCAGAGAAGGCAAATCTTCTAGAAGCCCAGCATCCAAACTGATGCATCCTCAAAGGCCAGAAAATAAAGTAAACAAATAAATCCCATGGACTTATTTGTCCCTTGGTCCGATGCAGCCGCACTGTATCCTCCCGCCCTCACCCGCTTTAAGTCCCTCTTCCAGCTTGGTCACCCAAACTCCATTTTCTCCACCTCAAACCAGCTGACAATATTCTGGGGTCCATTCACCTTCACCTCTCTGCTCCTTGCCCTGGCATAGGAGCGTGCCTACGAGATGACCAAACAAACAAACAAAATCCATGGAGGGAGGGCAGGGGGTCCATCAACGGCGACAGCAAAATGGAGCCTCCACGTTAAGAGGCAGTATACCCCGCTGCATGCTTCCGCGCCCTGCAGACGGGTTTACAGGGGAAGCTCCTGGCTGGAAGGGAGCAGGGCCCCGGGATCGGCGGACCTTTCGCGTCCCCCCACCCCCAGCCCTTCCTCGCACATGCCTCCCCCCGGCTCCCCTCCCCGAGCCCCGAGCCCTGCTCCGCCCCAGCTGCCTCGAGAACCGACCTCGCAGCGGAGGCGAGGCGCTCGTTACGGGGAGCGGCGGGGGGTGGGGCGGGGCGGCCTTTCCAAGAGTCCTTCCCGCCTCCTTTGGGCACCGCAGCGGCTCCCGCAGCTCCTGCTGGTCCCGGAAACTGCCGGTAGGAGCCGCGCACGCAGCGCACACCCCCCGCCCCGCGCCCCCTCCCCGCCCCAAACCCGTGTGCACCACCGGCCGGAAGCCGCCCGTTCCTCTTAGGTGTCCGTTCGGGAACGGCGTACTGCCGAGCGGAAGTTCCGGCCTCAGGGAGACCCGCGCCGTTGCTATGGCGACGGCATCCGCTCCTGCGCTGCGGCTTGCAGGAAGCGCGGAGGCGAAGGAGGAGGTCAGAAAAAGCGGGGCGAGGGATGGGGTTATAGTCAACTAACTTTTACTCAGAGTAGACCTATCAAAATTAATAAACTTATGTCGTTAAGGGTTACTGGCTCTATTCTGAGTAAGAGAATGCTAAAAACATTCTTGTTCAGGCATGCCTACCCATATGCTTAGAAAGTTGGGGTGATTTTAATTGCTTAAAACATACAAAGTTAAAATACTCAAAAGTAGGGTTGTGAATTTTTCCTCAAAATTATTGCTTTATCTTTTTATCTTTTTCACATTCAAGCGCGGTATAAATTTTATTAATTTTTTTTAAAAGGTTGCTTGAATACTAACCCTGTAGTTTTGCTATCAAGCAGGCAGGATAATCTGAGTGTCCAGAAAGTTATTTGGTGGTTATATTTTATTTTATTTTAATTTATTTATTTAGCATCAGCCACATACCCATTGGCACATTTTAAATATAATATTTGTTTATTGTCATTGTACAAATACAAGTACAACGTTGTACAAATGCAACGAAAATTGAATGCCAACCCATAAAAACAAGACAAAAAACACATTTTCAGCCGCACATGCACATACATACACACCCATCACAACTCTCCAAGGTCATATTATCTGGTTACAGCATTTAAGATGGTTATAGCTCTGGGGTAGAAACTATTTTTTAATCTATTTGTTCTTGCTTTAATTGTTCTATATCTCTTGCCCGAAGGCAGTGGTGCAAAAAGACTGTATCCCGGATGAGATGGATCCTGTAAAATATTGTTTACTTTTTTAAGGCAGCGGGAACTGTATAGTTCTTCCAAAGATGGGAGAGGGTGACCAATAATCTTACGGGCTGTGGTTATGACCTTCTGGAGTACCTTCCTCTCCATGGCTGTGCAACTGCAAAACCAAGCACAAATACAAGATGTAAGAATGCTCTCTATGGAGCCTCGGTAGAAGGAAACCAGCAGTCTCTCACTCAGATTGTTCTTCTTTAAAAGTCTGAGGAAATAAATTCTCTGCTGGGACTTCTTTACCAGAGCAGTAGTATTTGCGCTCCAAGTCATATCCTGCTCGATAGTCACTCCCAAAAACTTGAATACAGCCACCCTCTCCACCTGGGCCACGCCGATATACAGGGGCTGAATATCCGCCTTTCCCCCCCTGTAATCCACCACCAGTTCCTTGGTCTTGGCAGTATTAAGAGCCAGATAATTTTCTCTCTCTTTTTTGTAAATAATTTTTATTGATTTTTTCTCTGGATATTAACAAAGGTTATAACAAAAAAAGGTTTACAAAACAAAAATTATACTACAAAAAATTTATACCACTCAAATCATTCAAATTTACAGTTCCGTTCACTTCCCTTCTTTCTTATTATGTCTTCTCTATATCATACATCTATATTTTGCACATCAACTGCTTTTCCACCAATTTATTTTTCTTTTCTTTTCGGATTTCAATTGATTTTACAATCCCGCTTCAAAATTGTATATCTTTCCTTATTTCTTTACTATCCTCGCTCTGAAATATCTTACACGCCATGCGTTATATGTCATCATTTACATCTTACACACCTTATCCAGATATTCCATAAACTTTCCCCATTCTTTTCTAAACGTTTCTTCCCCCTGTTGTCTGATTCTCATTGTCATTTTTGCAATTTCCATATATTCTGTGATTTTCTGTTGCCATTGCTGCACAGTTGGTATAGTTTTTTGTTTCCAGACCTGCGCCAGCAGAAGTCTCGCCCCTGTGGTAGCATATAAGAAAAACTTTTGATCACATTTCTTTATCTCTACCCCTACCATTCCTAAAAGGAATGCCTCTGGTATTTTCTTAAAAGTATATTTAAATATTTTTTTAATCTCCTTGTATATATTTTCCCAATACTGCTTTACTAGATCACATGAACACTACAGATGGAAAAACTCCCCGTCTTTCACCTCACATTTCCAGCACCTTTTACTTCCTGTTTTATATAGTTTCGTCAATTTGATCGGAGTGAGATGCCAACGGTACATCATTTTATACACATTTTCTTTCAGTGATGTACATGCTGTAAATTTCATTCTGTTGTTCCAAAGCCTTGACCATTTGACAAATTCAATGTTATATTCAATGTCCATTGCCCACCTTATCATTACACTCCCAGTCTCATCTTTCAAGTTCCACTCAAGCAGAAAATCGTAAACCTTGGATAGCGTTTTAGTACTATTTTGGACAACCTCCTTCTCTAACCATTATTTCTCTTGGTTAAAACCATGCATTTTCTTATCTTTTATAAATATGCTATTCAGTTGGCGGTACTCTAACCAGCCTGTTACCTTGTCTTTTAATTCTTCATATGGCTTTATCGTCACAGTGTTGTTTTCCATAGACAGGAGTTCTCTGTATGATAACCAACTGGCTTCCATATTAGATTTTTTAATTGTGAAAGCCTCTTGCGGTGACACCCACCCTGGAGGTGTTTTTTTTCAAACCAGTCTTTATACCACCTCCATACCTGGTATAATGATTTTCTAATCGTGTGGTTTAGGAAGCCTTTTTGTACTTCCACCTTATTATACCACAGGTAGGCGTGCCACCCAAATCTATTTTCCATCCCCTCCAGGTCTAATAAATCTGTATTCTTTAATCTGAACCACTCTCCTAACCAATCAATACAAGCCGCCTCTTAGTAAATTTTTAGGTCAGATAGGGAGAACGCACCTCTTGTCGTTTTGTGCGTCAATAATCTGAATGCAATCCTTGGCTTCTTGCCTTGCCACACAAATTTCGATATAATCTTCTGCCAGTCTCTAAAGTACTTTTGGTTGGTGATGATGGGGATATTTTGATAACGAAACAGAAACTTTGGTAGGATCGACATCTTAATAGCTGCTATCCTTCCCAGGAAGGATAGGTTCAATCTTCCCCATGTTTCTAGGTCTTTATTGATTTCCTTCCAGAGCGTTTCAGAGTTATCTTTAAACAAGTTTGCATTCTTTGTAGTTAGCCAAATGCCTAGATATTTAATCTTTTTGACCACGGCAATCGTGGTTTCTTTTTGAATTTGTTCTAATTGTTGTTCATTTACATTTTTTGCCATCATTTTTGTCTAACTTTTGTTTTTCTTTAAACCTGCCAATGTGCCAAATTCTTCGATTATCTTTAATGTCTCTCCAATTAGTAAATGCAGATCTTCAATTGTAATAACAATGTCATCAGCAAAAACCTTGACTTTATATTCTTTAGATCCATATCTTATACCTTTTATTTTATCTGATGTTCTAATTCTTTGTAATAATACCTCTAGAGTTAGTATAAATAGAAGAGGAGAGATAGGACAACCTTGTCTTGTTCCTTTAGTGTTGTTAAAATTTTCTGTTAGATCGTTGTTTACAATGAACCGTGCTTTTTGTTCTTTATATATTGCTTCTATACTTCTCCTGAATTTAGTACCACAGATTATTTTCTCCACACCAAACACAGAGCCGCTCCACCTCGTCCTGATAGGCGGACTCATTCACAAAGAACAAACAAAGGGACAGGCCTCTGCCTCAAAAGGGACTCATTGTCAAGATATGGGCACAAAGCACGGATAAAATGGGAGAAGACTTCATTTCAGTTAGACTTCATCACAGTGGGGAACATTTCTCATGCTTAATGGAGAGGTTGGCACTTGGCAATCTTAGCAGAACACAGGAGTAGCCTTTTCCAGCTTGATGCTCCCAAATGTTTTGTACCCAAAATTCCATCATTCCAGGTTATTCCAGGTCACACTGGCTGAGGCTGATCAGGGTTTTGGTCCAACATCTGGAAGGTGCCATGGTTGGGAAAACAGTACAAGAGGGATACAAATACAACCCCCCACCAAAAAACCAAATAGATTTGGTACATCTTCAATGAGACTGACATCTTGAATGAGACGTGTACTTCATTTCTTAGGGATACAAATACAAAAAAACCCCGAATAGATTTGGTACTTCTTGAATGAGACTGACAAATAAGTGTACTGTACTTCATTTCTTAGGGGAAAACCCAAAAAGGAAACACAGGCCCTGGGTATAGGGCACATGCATCCCCTGGAATCTTGCACAGTTCATGGAGATAGGGGTGACATCTAACAGTATCTCTGAACCAAACCGGAAAGGAGATAAATTACTATGGCAAAAGTTTTATATTTTGAAACTTTTTACAGATTGTGTGGAATACAAAGAACGTTAGGTGTTCATATTGGATAAGTTCCACCCAATTGTTTATGAACAACAGGGGATAATATTTTGATATCTTCCCTTTTTATCTGACTTCTTCAAACACATGTTGTTATGCCAGTAGTGTAATCAAATATTCATTGGGTCACATTTTGAGAAACTTATGTTGGAACTTGGTAATCCTATGTGCACTAACTGAACTTAGTGGGACTCTATTCTGGATGGAAAATGTATGAATAGAATGAGGAAAGGTAAAAATGCGTTCCTGGGTAGGTGTGCTGATAGCTGTTAGGATGGATTTCTTATTATCTTTCTTCCAATATTCCCTAGTCAAAAAGAAAGGATACTTAGAGATCTAATAACCTTTTGATTTGTCCTTGACCAGATAGTATGCATTTCCTGCAGACAAAAATTAGGACATTCTCCTTAAAGAGGTTCCATTTTGTTCCTTTTCAGGCTTATCCCAGGAAAATGGAATCAGCAGTGGAGAAAGTGGACTCGGCAAAGAAAAGTCAGCATGAGACCTTGGGGTCTCAAGAGGAACCAGCAACTTCCAATCCTCTCCTGAGAGCTTGTCTATCTGGTGACACAGAGGGAGTACAACAGATTTTTGAGGACCTGGAAGATCCTGATCATGAAAAAGCCAATCGGCTTTTAATGGAAAAGGATATTGTGGGCAGAGGCCTGCTGTATGCAACCTGTATGGCTGGGCAGAGTGACGTCATCCGGACACTGGCAAGATATGGGGTTGATCTGAAGGATAAGACGGCACGAGGTACATAACTGACCAGTTATGCAAAAAATGTACTCCACAATTTTTTTACTGGTTTGCCTGCTCCTATTTTTTTCCCTGTAGTTGGGAAAAAAGGCCTCTTTACCTGGTTGTCTGAGGGTGATCCTATCTGCAGAACACCTTGCAAGCAGTTCATAAAATGTCTGTTTTTCCTTAAAATGCCCTATAAGGCATTATCAGAACATAACAGTTTTCAGCTGGAATGCATTGGACAGATGTACCTATATGTATTATGTACACAATTTGCACCATCTGTTTAGCGGGCAAAACTTGGGTTTTCTTTTAAAATCTGTAATATTATTGACAGGACAATGGGAAACATTTTTGAAGAGATCAATAAGAACAGACTACAATAAAAAAGGGACGCGGGTGGCGCTGTGGTCTAAACCACAGAACCTAGGGCTTGCCGATTGGAATGTCGGCGGTTCGAATCCCCGTGACGGGGTGAGCTCCCGTTGCTCGGTCCCTGCTCCTGCCAACCTAGCAGTTCGAAAGCACGTCAAAGTGCAAGTAGATAAATAGGTACCGCTCCGGGAAGGTAAACAGCTTTCCGTGCGCTGCTCTGGTTCGCCAGAAGCGCTTAGTCATGCTGGCCACATGACCCGGAAGCTGTACGCCGGCTCCCTCGGCCAATAAAGCGAGATGAGCGCCGCAACCCCAGAGTCGTCCGCGACTGAACTGTCAGGGGTCCTTTAACCTTTACCTTTACAATAAAAAAGGATGTATAACATACATTGTATCTTGAGCACAAAATCCCTTTTGTACCAGAACCTTAAGTAGACACTATTTGCTTGTTTGTCTGTAAATGAATGCTGATAACCCGCTTTTAAAAATAATAATAAATGAATGGTACATCCTTGTTAAAATGATGGCTTCCAAGTGGCTGGATATGTTTGGTTGTTTTGTGAATGAATGAATTATGGAGAGAGAGAATGTTATAAACGGGTATTCTATATACAACTACGCCTTCTAATTTGCCTCACTCTCTCAGGTTATACACTCCTCCACTGTGCTGCAGCCTGGGGCCAACTAGAGACTTTGAAAACTCTTATAGAGCTGGAAGCTGACATTTATGCAACCACCTCCCGGGGTGAAAAGGCTAGAGATATTGCCTGCCGATATGAGCAGACAGAATGTGTTGCTTTCTTGGATTGGGCAGGTAAGAGTGGTAACTCCTAAGCTTCTTTGAGATGTGGACCTGATCTTACTCATGATAAGACCATAATTCTAGACAGGTGCAAAGGAAGATGATTGGAACTGCATGAAGATCCCTTGGACTGATTCAGTGCTGGATTTTGGTCAAAGAAACGTAGCTTTGCCCCTCATCATGGTCACCAAGATTGGGTGGCATCCTGATCTCCAAGCCTTAGATCCCCATCCATACAACAATGCTCTCAATCTTGTACTAGAAGCCGTCCTTTTTGTTTGCTGCTGCCATAGAAATGCTACATTAGTGGTAAGGCTAGCTATGAAATCTATTGAGGTGGGCTGGTATTTAATTGCTAGCATTAAACATTAACAGTGTTACGAGTGAAAAGTGACAGGCAAATGTAGTATTGCTTATCCTAATTGTGCAAAACTGAAGTAGCTTAATACAGCAGGGTCATAAGGAAGAATCACAGCATACAGGCTTTAATTTTTGGCTAGATTTATTTTTTAAATGAGATTATAGATAAAAGTTAAAGATATAAATTAAAAGACTTCCTAAAGTTCTACTTTTATTATACTATTATTATATATGAATTCACAAACTCTAACTTGTCTTCATAAAAATCATCTGCTTTGCTCTTTTTGCTTAATTTGTGATCTTTGACTTCTTTCTCGTAACGGTGAGCAACACGCTTCATGTATTTGGTCATCTTGGAAGTGTTGACCACCAGCGTGTAGAGCCATCTTGTCCATGTTGTTGGTGTATTCCCCATTCACTTTGGTAGCAACTGGAAATGCAGGTGCCTGGACAGTTTTCCTACAGGGCTGAGAAAAATGGAAAAAAACGGGGAGTAATACTTTGCATCAAAAGCAATTTACAAGTTAAATAGTGTTGCCATCTCTTTCACTGACCCTGCTGTTATGCCTTTTAAGAGGAATTTGATGTCTGAAATCCCAGTACTCCTGGTCTTAGATTGCTGTCCTGGATTTGACCCTGTGGCATAAAAAACAACACCTGCTCCTCCTTCCCTTTGGCTTTATGGTAGTATGCTCATTGGTCCTCTATCTGCTATTCTGTGAAAGCTGAGCTTATTAGATGGCAAGATCACTTGATTCTTTAAAATATAGGTAGGTATAAGTAGGTAAAAGTATAAGTTTGGCACATATTTAGCCAGCTCACTGTAGTTAGAGTCCCAGGTGGTTCAGTTGTTCATAATTTAGTTTTTTGTGTACAAAGCACACATTGGGCATATCTACACACTAGACTATACATGGTTTTGTCCTTGCAAAGAATTAGTGAAATCACACTAGTTCTGTGAGTACTAAGGATCTCTAACAGAATTGTCAGCTCCAACTACAACTCCCAGGATTCTGTAGAGGAAATTGATGTTAAATAAAAGGAGTGCATTTATAGTGTGGCTGTGCTCACCTTGTCCTGACATGTGTTACTTAGAAAGTACTTCTGACTGGGAAGGAGGAGGGGATCAGCATTAAGACCCATGGTTTGTTTTTTTACATATATATTTTCTATTAAATTAGAATCTGAGTTAAATTAAAGCTAGAGAGCCAGACAATGTTCTAATTGAGAATATCTTACCGTTGTGGGTTTCGCCAGTCTCAGTTTCTGTTTCAGTTTGATGAACAGGTAGTGGACAGCTAAACCACTCACTATGAGGAATGCTACCTTACAACCTGCATACAGAACTTCTAGAGACTCTTTGGAGAGTCCCAAGCCAGTAAAACAATGGCATGCTTGAAACATCAAATCACGAAAACAGTTAGATTCCTCTTGAGTCGCCAGTAGTTCCAGATCCTGTGGAGTCATTTCCCAACCAACTCTTGCCCAATCTGGTCGTTCACAAAAGCCAGTAACATCTTGAAACAACAAGACTGTCCAAAGGAGAAAAACCTGACAAGGACCTTGAGAAAACATTCTGTGAAATTTTCAGCAAGAAATGTCTTCTGCTAATTGATGTTCCCTGTGTAGGAACCGTAGCAAATAACCGTAGCAAATACACGTTGTCTAAAACAAGATTCAAATAAATCTTTCCATCATGACCAAGCTTTCAGCCTGAGCACTGGAGAGATTTGAATGCAGGCAATATAATCAACCCATCAGCTGGGGGAGGGTTCAGTGATGTCATAAAGGGGGATCCTGATCTTTATATATGAAAGCTTCGATGATGTCATTATGATTGCAAGATTTTTCTCAGTAGCACTTTTCTCAGTGCAAGGTGTGGAGAGTTTATAAAACTGGGAATGTTCAAAATCTTACTTTATATTTGTCAGATAATACAGGGGGACATGGGTGGCGCTGTGGTCTAAACCACTGAGCCTCTTGGACTTTCCACAGTTTGAATCTGTGCGATGGGGTGAGCTCCCATTGCTCTGTCCCAGCTTCTGCCAATCTAGCAGTTTGAAAGTATACCAGTGCAAGTAGATAAATAGGTACTGCTGTGGCAGGAAGGTAAATGGCGTTTCCGTGCGCTCTGGCACTCATCGTGGTGTTCCGCTGCACCACATGACCCGGATAGCTGTCTGTGGGCAAACACACACAACACTGTGGACAAACAGCAGCTCCCTTGGCCTGAAAAGCAAGATGAGTGCCTCACCCCATAGTCACCTTTGACTGGACTTAACTGTCCAGGGGTCCTTTACCTTTACATAATATAATAGTACAGTTGGCTTATGAATTCTGTTGGATGTATGCAATTGCAAGGTGAAGGGGTACTACATAGTCATTTGGAAGAATCTTATTACTCCTAAATGAGATCCGACATAGCAAGAGTGGGCACCTGCATGTGCAAGGTAGCTTCTCCTTCCTTTCCTCCCTTTGCCTTGGCAATCTCTGCACACCCTGAAAATCTGTTCCACAGGGCTGGGGAACCCTCTAGAGCAAATTATAGGGGCATTTATGGGGCTGCAGGGGGAGAAGAGAAACTAGAAGTCCCGTTGTACAAGCTGTTTTTTGTTACAGAACATATTGGAAGTCAGTCAATGCAGTAACATAGAAGCATTTAAAAATAATATTAGACAAGGCATCTCATAGTTCTGATAACAAAAAAAGCATGGCCTAGAATGAATATTTATTAAAAGTTGTTCATTTTTTTCTGCATGGTTAAAGACTTATCTCAGTTTTGTTAAGTGTTAAATAATTAGTGTACTGGGTTTTGAAGCAAAATGAGATTGTTTCAGTGATCAATATTACAGAAAGTTGACTTTATTTAAATTCTACGCTTATCAATGTATTAAAAAATTCAAGATTATGCAAACATAAACTAAGACTACAAGGTGAATGGTAGAGAGACCCAGGCTGAATTCAGCTGTAACCCAAGATACAAATGATCCTCCCCCCCCCCCCCAATGCAGCAACAGTACTTTGCTCATCACAAGTGAGAGTTAATGGTTTCAGAGCAAGTTGGAATATGAAGCTGTATTCAAAGCATGGCTTCATATCCTGGTTTGGTCCAAATCCATTAACAAAAGTTTCCCAGTTCAGACATAACAGGAAATTATAATTAAGGGAGGATTTCCTGGTTTGTTCACTGGAGCACATGGACAGGGGAGTGAAGCATACCGGGGGACAAGACTCATTCACATCATGGATTATTGAGCTAATTATGATCAACGGAAAGTGGCCACACTGTAACTGTGTGTTTCAGTGCTCTGTACATCCTGGGGGTACTTATAGGAAGAGAGTTGAAGGGTGTCCAGGAATCATAATCCAAGGCCTCTTTTGCCTAGTTTCTCTTTGGTGTGTCTTGTCTTGCACGTCCATTTCCATAGGAAGCCAGAGGTTACAAAGGGGGATACAATAACGTCACAACTCACAAAAGGGAATTCAGTTCCCATTTCAGATTGAACTGAAGACCTAGTCGGGGTGGGGAACCTCGGGGCCACGGGCCTAATGCCGTCCGGTCTGGCTGGCTGGCTGGCTCTTGCAATGCTCTCCAGACCACATCCCCTTCCTTGCCAACAGCCCTACTCCAGGCAGGTAAAAGGCATTATCACCTCCACCTATAGCCCTAATCCATCACTTGCCCCTTGAGTGCGTTGAACTGTGATAATGCATCTTACCTGCCTGGATGGAGAGATAAGTACCGGTGTGTGGAAACCTCTAGATTTGAAAAGACTTGAATGTAGCCTGTTGTATAAAGGCAAAAGTCACATATGTTGCTTCACCCAAGTTTTGCTTCTCGCCATGTCTGTCATTGGTATGCACTGGAAAAGGTCACCCACCCCAACGCAGAGGTAAGTCCGTAGGAGAAACGAAGGACAGCTGTCCTGTAGTGCATCATTATCACCTGCCAAGAAAGGACTAGATTGGTGATTGGAGTAGATGAGGGAGCCATAGAAGATAGCCAGGTTATACTTTTGACTCTGGCAGTTGGGAGATTATAAAAAGGGACTGTTTTTTGGCATGAAAACCATGAAACAAATATATGTTTATCTTGAATGCTGTTGTGTCCTCAAATTTTCTGTTACTAAAGGGAATGTGCTAAACTTTGACACTATGTAATATTCATTCATTCAATCAATCAATCAATCAATCATATTTATATACTGTAGAAAACCTCAGCGTCTCACATTATATGAGCACTATGGTAAGAGACTAGCAATTGATAACCTATAGGTACCTTATAAAAATGTGTGGATTTAGATGCTGACTGGTTCTTAGTTAATGGTCATTGTTACCTTTGACTACAGCTTTAGTACAGAAATACGAACACTTACCTAGGGCTTTTAATCTCTCTCTCTTTTTAGAAGCCAAGCAGAATTTACGGAACTTGATCTTCCACATCCAGACAACACTCACTGATCCTGAGAAAGTTCAGGGAAGGCTTAACAAAGAAGATAAGGTATAGTGGATAATGCACTATATTTAAATACAACAATTCTGGATCATAAATATGCATTTTCATGTGCTGCCCACCATGTTTTGAGATGCTCCAGTAGCAGTGCTACCCAGGTTTTGGTTTTCTTTGTTGGAGAGAGCATTGGAGACCTAGAGTGTTTTTGTAATATTTCCTTACTTACAACTTTGCAAGTAAAGCTGAAGGAAGCAAGCAACATGTACTACTACTGGGCAGGAGATGCCAGTGCCTGATTAGCTTCGATGGGTTGGTTTAGCTTTTCTAGTTTCCCATATGACACACTCACTTTCACCCCTCTGTGCAGAATATTTCTCTGAAGGCCTGTCAAGCCAAGTCAGATTGGCTTGAAAACACAAAAGAGGCTACTATGGAAGATTTTGTGGAGCAGAAACAGTTGCTGGAGGAGATAATGCTTCCCATCTTCACAAAGTTGGCTACGCCACGTGAGTACCAGAGCCCGGCTACTAAATGGAAATATTCTTTGTATTTTTTGTTTTGGAGAATATTTCTTACAGAGAAAGATGTGCCAATGTACTACTCAGGATGTGGAATGAGGCTGTGTCTCCCATTAGTGAAAACTGCAATATAAATAGGAGTTCTGGCCATCTGCAAGATGTCTGATTTGGCCACAATGACACTAACATTTGTTATATCCCATTTGGATTACGTGCTGCAATGTGCTCTACAAGGGTCTGCCTTTGAAAAGTGCTTAGGAACTTTGACTGGCTCAAAGAGCTGCAGCCAGGTTGCTGACTGGGGCTGGTTATAGGGGGCTCCACTATAGAACAGTTCCACTGGCTTCCAGTCTGTTTCCGGAAACAATTCAAAGTGCTGGTTATGACCTATAACTAGGAAAGTGCCTGGCGTGCTCTGGTCCATGGGGTCACAAAGAGTCGGACACGACTGAACGACTGAACAACAACAACAACAACAACAACAACAACGAATGCTTTGAACAGATTTTATATATGTATATCATTTTAATTTTATAATACAATTGTAGAGTTGCTAGGGATCCCAAGGTTCATCTAGTCCAACCCCCTGCAATGTAGGAATCTCAACTGAAGTATCCATGACAGATAGCTATCCAATGTCTGCTTAAAAACCTCTTGAGGGAGACCATTCCACTGTTGAACAGCTCTTATTGTCAGTTTTTTATTGATGTTTAGTTGGAATCTCCTTTCTTGTAACTTGAAGCCATTGCTTTGAGTCCTACCCTGCAGAGCAGGAGACAACAAGCTTGTTCCCTCTTCCATGGCCATCATCAATTCTCAGTCTCCACTTTTCCAGGCTGAACATACCCAGCTCCTTCAACTGTTCCTCTAAGGCTTGGTTTCCAAGTCCCGTGATCATCTTGGTTGCCCTCCTCTATACATGTTCCAGCTTGTCAATATCCTTCTTAGATTGTGGTGCCCAGAATTGGACACAGTATTCTAGGTGTGGTCTGACCAAGGCAGAACAGAGTGGTACTATTGTTGCTCCTGATCTGGACACGATACTTCTGTTGATGCAGCCTAGAATAGCATTAGCTTTTTATGTTTCTGCATCACACTGTTGACTCACGTTAAGCTTGTGGTCCACCAAAACCGCAATGTTTAGTTGTTTTTTAATTATTGTAGCATAGTTCATGTTGGTAAATGTACACATTCACCACCTGTCAGAAGTATGCTCTTTAATCTACCATGGAAGACATTGTAAAGTTATAATGTGATAAGCATAATAAAATTAATGCAGCTGAGCAATGCGAGCCTTGACTTTTGGAATCTGCCTGCAACAGGATCACTTTATTAGAATTAATGCCTTTCTACAAAATACTTCCTAGTCTCATAAAGTTTTGTTGGTTCTCTTCTCCTCTTCCACATTCAGCTTTTTCTGATGAGACCCAGCAAATGCCTGAGCTAGGGAATACTTAAAAGGCTCAGCCCCAGGAGCACATTGTTCCTGCTCATACTGTACAACTAATCATCTTATGTAAATTGTAAGAAGTCATTAAATGCTCCAGTGCACTTTTAAAAAAACCAATAGCTGAAGTGTTTAAAGCAGAGGTAGGCATGACATAAGCCTTCCTCTTTCTGCAGCAGGTTGTTTGACTACTGTATTACATTCCACTGCTGTCTGCAATATTTAAGCAGTAGATGCTGACTGACCGAACCCAAAGGGTGCTCATTAACGGCTCCTCTTCATCCTGGAGAGAAGTGACTAGTGGGGTGCCACAGGGTTCTGTCTTGGGCCCAGTCTTATTCAACATCTTTATCAATGACTTGGATGATGGGCTTGAGGGCATCCTGATCAAGTTTGCAGATGACACCAAATTGGGAGGGGTGGCTAATACCCCAGAGGACAGGATCACACTTCAAAATGACCTTAACAGATTAGAGAACTGGGCCAAAGCAAACAAGATGAATTTTAACAGGGAGAAATGTAAAGTACTACACTTGGGCAAAAAAAATAAAAATGAAAGGCACAAATACAGGATGGGTGACACCTGGCTTGAGAGCAGTACATGTGAAAAGGATCTAGGAGTCTTGGTAGACCATAACTTGACATGAGTCAACAGCAATTCTGGGCTGCATCAACAGGAGTATAGCATCTAGATCAAGGGAAGTAATAGTACCACTGTATTCCACTCTGGTCAGACCTCACCTGGAATACTGTGTCCAGTTCTGGGCACCACAGTTCAAGAAGGATACTGACAAGCTGGAACGTGTCCAGAGGAGGGCAACCAAAATGGTCAAAGGCCTGGAAACAATGCCTTATGAGGAACGGCTTAGGGAGCTGGGTATGTTTAGCCTGGAGAAGAGAAGGTTAAGGGGTGATATGATAGCCATGTTCAAATATATAAAAGGATGTCATATAGAGGAGGGAGAAAGGTTGTTTTCTGCTGCTCCAGAGAAGCGGACACGGAGCAATGGATTCAAACTACAAGAAAGAAGATTCCACCTAAACATTAGGAAGAACTTCCTGACAGTAAGAGCTGTTGGACAGTGGAATTTGCTGCCAAGGAGTGTGGTGGAGTCTCCTTCTTTGGAGGTCTTTAAGCGGAGGCTTGACAGCCATCTGTCAGGAATGCTTTGATGGTGTTTCCTGCTTGGCAGGGGGTTGGACTGGATGGCCCTTGTGGTCTCTTCCAAATCTATGATTCTGTGATTCTATGCTCTTAAGAGTTGAAAGCACTCATTGCTGATAACAGCAGCATAGGGTAGAAAAGTCAGTGTGACTGAAAGCAAGACCAAATAATGCATTCAAGATGAAGTTTACAAAATGCAGGTGCTCTAACAATTCATTTTTTAAAAAAAGCCATAGCACGAAGTTTTCCTTTCTTGGAGAGACCAATGGTTCTCAAACGGAATCCATTTTGGAAGTCCGAAGTTGGAAACCAAGGTGCAGCTTCCGATTGGCTGCAGGAGCTTCTTGCACTCCATCAGAAGCCGTGGAAGCGGCGTCGGACATTTGGGTTCCAAAGAACATTCGCAAACCAGAACCAAAATATTTGAGTCGCAAGGCGTTCGTGAACAAAGGGAAACTGAAGAAGGGGAAAAGTTTATTTTTTATTATTATTATTTTTTTTTAATAAAGAAATTTTATTGCACTTTAAAAATATTCTTACATATCTCACATATATGAATGAATATATACAGAAAGGAAAAACAAAGTCCAAAACATATGTCTACATTCGCTATCCAAAGGAAAAGGAAAAGGGAAAAAAGAAAAAAAGAAAAGAAAAAAAAAAGAGGAGAGAAAAGAAAAGAAGAAAGCCAGAGGGGAAGTAAAGAAACTCCAACTGACATACATAATTAAGCTTCACATACAAAAAGAACTTCCACTGCTTTAACAACGCTTCATATTTTAAATAAATTACCTTATTCTATCTGTCATTTGTACATATTTCACAAATTATTGCAGATCTTCCAAACATCGCTTTACTGACATTAATTCCTTTCATTATTCTAGACACAACCAATATCTTCTATTCTTATCTTGTTTCCCCAAATATTCATTTATATATTTCCATTGATTTTTAATTATTTCTTTAGAAGCACCTCTGATGTAATTCGTCAGCTTCGCCAGCTCCAGATATTCTACAATTTTACTGACCCATTCGTCTTTTGTTGGTAACTGATCTCCTTTCCAATATTTGGCCACGAGCGTTCTTGCGGCAGTTGTCACGTATAGAAAAATATTTATTCTATCTCTTGGCACTTCATTGGTGATTATTCCCAATAAGTATAGCTCTGGTTTTTTAGTATACGATATTTTGATCAGCTTTTGTACCTCTTCGTGGATCATCATCCAAAATTCTTTAATTTTGGGGCAAGTCCACCAGATATGGAACAACGTCCCGATCTGGTCTCTACATCTCCAGCACTTATTGTTCCTGGAGTTACTTATCTTGGCTGTTCTTTCTGGTGTTAAGTACCATCTATGGTGTACCTTCATGAGATTTTCTTTTATTTGGTAAGAGGCTGTAAATTTAATATTTTTCGTCCAGAATTGCTTCCATTTATCATATTCAATTTCATGCCCAAAATCTTTTTCCCATTTTATCATGTTGCTATTTTTTATGTCTGAGGTCAGCTGTTCACTTTTTATTAATCTATAAACTTTGGATAATATTTTTTGTTTGCAGACAATTATTTCATCTATTCTTGTTTCTTTATTTTCAAACCCTCTGTTTTTTAAATCCTGTTGAAATATCGCTCTCAATTGAAGATACTCTAGCCAGCTTATGCCAGTAGATCTCAAATCTGCATAGTTTCTTAATTTTGGGTTTTCTTTCTGCTCTTCCACTAATTCCTTATAAGTAGGCCATCTCCTTTTAGTCGTGTTCTTAAAAGTTGAGGTGGCCTCAACCGGTGAGATACACCAGGGTGTTTTTTTCACTATTTTTATTTTAATTCTTTCCCAAATTTCGATCAGCGCTTTCCTTACCAAATGATTATTGAATCTTCTATGCATTTTTAATTTCTCATAAAAAGGTACCCGTGCCAGCCGTAGAGCTTGTCCCAGCCTTCCAATTCTAATATTTCTTTATTTTCTAATGTGATCCAATCTTTGATCCAGATCCACCCTGCTGCATCATAATAAGTTAATAAATCCGGAACCCCGAAGCCGCCTACTTCCTTCTCGCTTAACATAATTTCTCTTTTTATTCTCGCTTTTCCCCCCTGCCAAATAAAGTCCGCCAGATCTTTTTGGCAATTCTTAAGGTACCTCGTCCCGACGATTACCGGTGCTACTTGAAAGAGGAATAGGATTTTAGGAAGTACCATCATTTTTATCATTGAAACCCGTCCTAATAGAGATAACTGTAGTTTTTGCCATTTTTTAAGTGTTTCTTTAACCTCCTTCCAAAGTCTGATATAGTTGTCCTTAAATAAATTTGTATTTTTATTGGATATCCACAAACCTAAGTATTTAGCTTTAGTTTCAATTTTTAATCCTGTTACTTCTTCCAGTCTTTTTTTCTCCCATTCCCCCATATTTTTTGTTAATAATTTGGATTTTTCTTTATTTAGCTTGAAACCTGAGTTCTTCCCGAATTCATTAATTTTCCCTAATGCTTCTTGCAGACTTTCTATCGGGGATTCCACTGTAATGATTACATCATCTGCGTATGCTTTCACCTTATAATTATAATTTCCCGCTTTTATCCCTTCAATTTTCGTATCTTCTCTTAATGTGTTGAGGAGAATTTCCAGAGTTATAATAAATAACAATGGGGAAAGGGGGCAACCTTGCCTGACACCTCTCTCAATTTCGAAAGCTTCCGACAGCTCATTGTTTATAATTAATCTAGCTGTTTGTTTGTTGTAAATACTCTTTATTCCGTTCAAAAATTTTCCTCCCACTTTCCACTTTTCCAGATTTTTCACCATAAAATTCCAGGAAATGCTGTCAAAAGCTTTCTCGGCGTCCACCAACAGCATTGCGATTTTTTTGCTCGGGTTTAGCTCTGCATATTCCCATAAATTGATTATTGTTCTGGTATTATCTTTAATTTGTCTCTCGGGGAGGAAGCCCACCTGATCTTTATCTATCACTCTTTTTAATAATCTTTTTAATCTATTTGCCAGTACCCCTGTAAAAATTTTGTAGTCTATATTTAACAGCGATATCGGTCTGAAGTTTTTTGTTAATTTTAGATCAGCGCCTTGCTTAGGAATTAAAGTTATCAAGGCTTCTTGCCAGGAATTAGGAATCTTCTTTTTTTGCAAGATCTCATCCAGTATAACCTTTAACTTTGGTATTATTATCTCTTTAAATCTTTTGTAATATATTACTGGGATTCCGTCCGGGCCGGGGGATTTTCCTATTTCCATTTTATTTATTACCTCCTCTATCTCTTCTATCCCAATTTCTGCATTTAACATGTTGTATTCCTCATCCTTAATTTCTGGCAATTCTTTCCCCTGTAGATAATTTTGCATTTCCCTTTCTTCCTCCCCTTTGTCCTGATATAAATTTTTGTAGTATCTCCAGAATTTTGCCTTAATTTGTTCCGGGTCCGTTAACTCCACCTCTCCATCCATTATTTTATTTATCACCCTATTTACTTGTCTTTCTTTAGCTAGCCATGATAACATTCTCCCTGGTTTGTTTGCCTGTTCGAAATATCTTTGTTTAGTCCAGAGAATCTTCCTTTCTACCTCTTTATTTATCAAATCTGAGAGGTGGGATTGCAGGTTCCTGATACTCGATCTTAATTCTTCACTCTTCGGGTTTTTAACCAATTCCAATTCCTTGTCTCTTATTTGCTTATTCATTTCTATAAAGTTGTTATTCTTCTCTTTCCTAATTTCCTTCATCTGTTGAATCCCAAATCCCCTCATGTAAGCTTTACTGGTGTCCCAAATCACCATATTATCCGTTATTTGATTTTCATTTATTGTAAAAAATTCCTTTAATGTCTCTTTTGCTTTATTCACTCTTGCCTCCTCCCGCCACAGTTCTTCATTCATCCTCCATCTCCCACTTGTACATTTCCTAAATTTCATCTCTATCGAGACTGGATTATGATCGGAAATGGATTTATTCAAAATTTCCGTTTTTCCCACGTTCAACATTAATTTTTTTGAGACCCAGATAGCATCGATCCTCCCTCCAGATTTATGTACTTCCGAGTAGAAGGTGATGTCTCTGGCACTTGGGTTTTTGGTTCTCCAGGTATCATATAAATTTAAATTAGTGACCAAATTGAAAAAAGATAATGGAAGTTTACCGGAGTTGGTTATTTTCTCCCTGTCCGTTCTGTCCAGGTCGTTAGAGATTACACCATTCTGATCTCCCATAAATATTATATCCTCCCCTACAAGATCCCAAAGTTTTTCCTCCAAATTCCTGTAAAATTCCTCTTTCCTATTATTGGGAGCATAGAAACCGACCAATACAATTTTTCCAACTTCCGATTGTATCTCAACAATTAAAATTCTTCCTTCCTCATCTTTAAATAATAGCTGAGGCTGTAACCCTGGATTAATATACATCACAACACC
The DNA here is from genome assembly GCA_900245905.1 of Lacerta viridis. NCBI lineage: Eukaryota > Metazoa > Chordata > Lepidosauria > Squamata > Lacertidae > Lacerta > Lacerta viridis. The sequence goes on from OFHU01001768.1 coordinate 57,853, forward strand.
TCTTTTTTTCTCTACCCCCGCTGCTATAAATTCCTTTCCCAGTCTTACATTCTTTAAGACCCTTGTATGAATTTGGGAAATATGGGTTTCTTGTAAGCAAATGATGTCCCATTTTCGTTTTTTCAATATACATTCTACCCTATTCCTCTTTAGCTTACTGTTTAGACCGTTTACGTTCCATGAGACACATTTCAACGTCATGACTGTAATTCTATCTTTATTCTCCTTTTATGTATTTAATAATAATAATAAGAGGGGAAAAAAAAACTCCAAAGAGAAAAGAAAAGGAAGGAGAAAATATGCAAATTAAAGAAAAGGGGAAAGAGAAGAGAAAGCACAAAAAAAAACAACGTCAGTTTAAAAGTACGCTTTCCCTGGTCCAGTTACGATTTAGTCAGTCGGAAGAACCCAAGGGAGATCAAGTTGAGCTTAGTTCTCAGTTGTTCCGACCGCCGCTTTTCTCGTCATTTCAGTCGTTTTGAATGCTCTTTTCTGGTCGTTTCTCTCCACCCAGTTCCTCCCAATACTTTCTCCAGAAAATTTCGGTGTCGTCTACAGATTTAAAGAGTCTTCTTCTTTCCTTAAAAGTAAACGAGAGTCCCTCTGGGAACTCCCATCTGAACAAAATTCCATTTTTCCTCAATGCCGATGTTATAAACTTATAATTCTCCCTCTTTTTGAGCAGACGGGTTGGAATTTCTTTCATTATTTCTATCGTATTTCCATATATTTGAAGAGGTTCTGCTCTTCCTTTTAGTAAAAGCTTGTCTCTCAACAGCCTTGAGTTTAAAAAGATGAGGCAGTCCCCTGGACCTTTCCTGATTTTGGTTTTATTCACTTTTATTCTGAAAATTTTTTCTATGTCCAATATCAGCTCTTCTTCTGCCACTTTCAACCACTCCGCTATTGCTTTTATGATTATTCCTGAAATGTCTTCATCTCGATTTTCTTTAATACCCCTCAGGCGGAGAATCATCTCCTTCTGCCTCATCTCAAGAACAGCTAGAGCGTCCAAGGTTTCTTCATGTATCCTCTTTAATTCGTCTAGTTCCAATCTGTCTTTTTCTTGGTATCTTTTGATTTCCTTTTGTTCTGACTGTGTCTTTTTAATGTTCTCTTCTTGTTTTTGCAGCTTCTCTTTAACTTCTTGTACCGTTGCATCTAATTCCGTCTGTTTAGCTGTCATTTGATTTACTTGGCCTGATAATTCCAGGATTAGGCTTGAGTTTTTCTCAATCTTACTTCCCATTAGCTCCATCTTTCCATCCAGCGTTTTAATATTCCCATCCAGCATTGTTAATTTATCACCTATATTTTTCTCCATTCTCTCCATAACTGTCATTAACTCTTTCATCTCCATACTAGTGTCGTTTTCTATAATCGAATTCCTCCGTTGGTGACCCAAAGCTGCTGCGTAGCTACTGGAAACTGTTGTTTTTTTAGTTCCCATTGGTGTATTGCTACAGCTTATGATTTCCCAGTTCCTTTTTATTTTAACTTTATGTTATTAGTTTGCTTCAACACCCGTTTCCTTCTTTTTATAGGGAGTTCCCTTTGGGGGTATTGTTTAGCAGCTGTCCATATCCATTCCTTGTTTTCTTACGTGTTGATTTCCCCCGTAGTTCTCGGGACAACCACTGGGTGGCGTAGATTCAAATAATTTCTTTATTTCCAACTGCAGTTTTGTTTATGGCCACTTGAGGTCGCGCTTCTCTCTCTCTCTTGCCTCTCTCCTTCCTTCCCTTACGGTCTGTTTTCCAGCACCTCTTTGTCTCCTCCTTCCGCTTTCTCGTTTGTCTCCCTCCTCCTACGATGGCGGCCCTTCCGCTGACTCAGCTTTCTCGAAATATTCCGGCAATTAAAAAGGTTGTTAATTATCTCTCTCGCTCTTTCTCAGGGTAAAAAAGTTTGAATTTGTATGTTTGCACGCTCTTCACCTTCCCGCTCCCCCTTTAGCGGTTTCCTCTCTTTCACTTTGTCTTACGTGCTTGTTGGTTTTCGTTTATACTCTCCCAATGTCATTCAGTCCGCAGGGGGGTAATTACGATACTTTCGCTACAGTCCTGGTTGTTTTATGACAAGTATTTCACGTTGTACCACAGCCCCCCTTGCTGTTACTGTCCGTTTCTGCCTTGCAGATACTCCACGTCCTCTCCCTCCGATATCACCCCTTTGTTCCGGGGTTGCGTTATTGTTTATGTATATACTTAGTTTTTCTGTATTCGGGGGAGTTTGTTCTTTTGCAGTCTGTATTTTAATGGGGGAAAGTTCGGCGCCGCTTTGCCGAGATTTGGGGCGTGTGTGTTGCAGAGGGGTTTATGCCCGTTTGCGCGGCGGTCTCCCGGTTAAGTCTTTCGCGCCCGTTCAAGGTTTGTTTTTTGGGCAGGAGACCCCCAAATCGCGCCGCCGTGGGCTTCTGCCCCCAGAATCCCCCCCTGGGGTCGGTTGACTCACGCTTCGTCGCCCGTTTTCGCCTCTTTGCAACACCGGTCCGCCTTGAGATAGCAGGAGCGCGGATCCCCACCCGGCACTAAGCACGCCGTCCCGGAAGTCCGAAGAAGGGGAAAAGTTTAAACAACACTCTTCCACCAGTGCTGCTCTGATCAAAGATCAAGAAATCTTACAATAGATATGTCATGTCACAGCTATTTAGGCCCTAATAGGAAATACTGCTAATACTAAATATGGCACTTGAACCCCCAGGGATTCGTTAAATTTACAGTACCAAAACAGGCATGGAATGTGGTCTTGGTGATGCTGCTAGCTCTGAAATTGTAGCAAGGCAACTTGTACCCAAAGCAATGTCACTCTTTGCTGCAAAATTTAAAATTATGTTTTCCAATAGTTTTTTAGCATTTTGTCGTGGCACCCTGGGGTGCCTTGAATGATGGTTCAGGGGTGCTGTGGACAACACTGGCCTATGTTCCTCTTTCCTTCCCTCCCTCCCTCCTTTGAGACCTCTCACCTCTGCCTACAAAGGCTTGTGTGGCTGTTTGTTGCACCAGCCATCGCTACAAGCTCCCCAGGTGAATGGTGCCTCTGGGTCTTGGCCAGGGGGTGCTAGTTGCCAGGAGCTGAGGTGGCCTCAGAGTAAGCAAGCAAGTGGGTGAGGGAGGCCTCATATTCACCTTTGGCTAGTTTCCATTGGGCTGCTAAGGCTGAGGGCATCCTCTTCCCAGGTCCCTGTGGGGCAGTGTGAGGAGACAACTCTCCTTGGGGCAGGCAGGGCGGCTCAGAGACTGGGGCAGTGGCGGTTGCCGCCTGGAGGACTCCCAAGGAGAGGGGGCTGAGGGAAAACTCCACAAGGGAGGGCATTCAAAAAGGGGCGAGGGGCTGCCAGCTCTGCAGGCAACGAGCGACCTAAGTGGGCTTCTGAGGCTAGGAGCACTTTTCCCCACAAGGGAGCTGTGGACTCAAAAAGGTTGAAAACCTCAGTTTCCCATGAATAGATGCCAGCAGAATGAAAAAAAGCTTGTGGAGTATGACTGTGGTCCATTATGATGAGGGGCATGTTTATCAATATTTTATAGAAACCTCTAGCAACCTGACCTGTGGCCCTCCATATACTGATGGACTACAGTTCTCTTTGGCCAGGCTGACTGGGATTGATGGGAGTCCAGGAACTTAGTGGAGGGCCACAGGTTCGCCATCCCTGTCCTACAGTCATGTTTCCATTCTAGCATTGTTATTCTAGTTAGGCCTAAACATATTATTTGAGGGGGATTCCCAGTTTATATTAGCTGATTTGAATAGAGGCCTTGTATGCTGCACAATTTGTATTTCAAAAATGCATGGTTTTATATATTAAAGAATTAGTGGATAGCAGACAACACATTTTAATAGCTAGTTTTATTTCCTGAATAAGAGGAACAAAAGAAAAGAAAAGAAAAGGTTGGAAGTCTTTTTGGTACTGTCATCTATCCAATATAACCAATACAAGCCTTTCCAGATTAGGCATTTGATTAGTAGAACAGATTAATTGGAAATAAAGGCCCAGGAAAACTGCAACAAGCTTCAGCTGTGCACAATCATTTCTAGTGAACTGTGCTCAAGAACCCTACCTCATTTGACCCCACAGCCTGTACAGTAGTTAGCTGAACAGTTTTATTTTGAGATTTTCTGCACATAGCAGCATGAGAGATTGTTTGCTAAACTTTTCAGTGACAAAGAAACAATCTGTTATCCGAAAAGTGTGTTTATACATGGCTAAGGAACAGAAAATTGATTATTCATTTAAAATAAACCCATGACAACTGATCACATGTTTGAACAGAACAACCCCGTGATGACTAGCTGGGACTTTAAGCCCATTCAGTCACTCTGCTAAGTAATAAAAAAGGTGATCAATATAGTCTAGATATGTGTGTGCTTGGCAAATCTACTTCCACACATGATAGTTAATGCAGCTTGTCCTACAGAGCCCCTGTGATCAGCATTCTGGTTTGTTGGATCTCTCTTCACAGTTGCTATTGAGGCTGAGGGGTGTAACGAAGGTATTTCTTTCCTGATGGAAGTTCTTTGGTGCAAACTCCTCCTGGAAAGAGCTTGTCAGCCTCTTCTTCTGGTACACTTGGAATCACCATGACCTGGTCCCCAGGCTCACGAGGAAAGAAGGAGGGGAGACTTTGAGTTAGAAGTGGCACACTTAAAGAGAGCTGCAGACCCTCTGATCCTCCAGTTGTGTCACTGAAGACTAGAACCTTCACTCTGTTGAAGCTTATTGCATTTGTGAAAAACACATTGATCCTCTTACATTGAAGTTTTCACTGAAGTTGGAATATATATTCAGTTTCCGACATGGATATGACCCAATGCATATGTAATATGCAAACAGACAAACCCTACATACCATATTGGCCCGAATATAAGACACACCCACAAATAAACTGCAGCTTTAAAATTCAAGGTTTATTTGCGGGTGTGGCCCGCCTCTCGGCTCTACTACCCTGAACGGGGATCGGCCAGCACCAGTTCTGACTGCGCTGTGCGCCCACCTCCCAATACTACTGCCTTCCGACACTACCTCCCCAAGCCAGCTTGGGAGTTGCGGGCAGGCGGCACACCTTTGCCAATGCTCCCGGGCTGCGCACGGGGTGTGTGTGTTTGTGTGACCGCTTTGCTGGCAGCCTTTTCCCCTTTCCTTGACAGGTCAGGGGAGACTTGAGAGTCACGGGCAGGTGGCGCGCTGTTGTCCCACACCCCAGATGGCTCTCCTGGGCAGCTGTTTCAGCAGCAATATCATAAGTGGCACTTTAACTTTTCTGGATCAGGATTTGGGGGGAAAGAGTGGCTTATATTTGGGCCAATACGGTACTACATGTAAATGCCAGCTGAATAAGGTTGCACAAATGCAGGAGCCAGTTTCATTCAAGCAATGAGAAAATCACACACACATCATCAGTTCAAGGCAAAGTTGGTCTTTTAAAAGGATCCCCTTTTAAAAGGATTCCCACCACCCTTCTGAGTAATACCCCTCCCCACTCCCTCACTATATTTAAGGGTCTGGTGACTTCTGTTTCAGTGTATCTGAAGAAGTGTGCATGCACACGAAAGCTCATACCAAGAACAAACTCAGTTGGTCTCTAAGGTGCTACTGGAAAGAATTTTCTATTTTGTTTTAAAAGGATGTTATTTAAATATCTGTGTGCCCTAAGGGAAGGCAAAAGACCATATGCCAATGGCCAGAGACAGTTTCATCTTTCATTTTTGTACTGCATTATATACTGTCTTTCTGTGAAGCCACTAAAAGCAGTGTGCAGTTTAAACTATGTGAACCACCTTTAATGCCTTGGTAGAAAGGAAGTATATGAATGTAGTGAATAAACCAAGCTGCATTCCTAGGCACGCTTACTTGGGTGTTGTCACTGTTTAACTCAGTACAATGCACTTCCGAGTAAACCTGCCTAAGATTGTGCTGTAAATAATGTTCAATAATGTACAAGTAATGAAATCTATATATTCCCAGAACCCACAGCTGGAAATTGGTCAATTCAGTTATCATTTGAACAGCTTATGCTGACCCTGTAAATCAGGAACTGTAATTTACAGCCACAGCCACAGGGATAGCGGAATATGGATCGAGAGCCAGAAGGGGAAGTAGAGCAGCAGGGTTCAAAAGGCCCACTATCTGGTCACTAAAGACAATGCCTTGGTGACTGAACTGAAGCATTCAGAGACGTATCTGCTGATCTTTTCAGAAACCAAAAGGAGTAAGTGGCCCTCCTTCAGCAAATTATTTAGGTCAATAATACTGGTATGATTGGGACTCCCCGCTCTAGCTAACTGAATAAAAGTAACAACATATTCAAGCTGTTCCCTAGTTAGTTTTTCCTAATTGAACTACATGCAACTTCCCCTTCCTAGAAGCATAGCTGTCAACCCTCCCTGCTGTTCCCCACTGCTATAATAAGGGAATTTTCCACAAAAAATGGGAAAGGTTGACAGCTATGCCTAGAAGACAGAAGCTGAATTTAGACTCATATATGTAGCAGGGAATTTAATGTTAATAAAGTATAGTTACCTTCCAATCAACTGGGGTAGCAACCTTCTTAGCAGCTGTTAGCTGTAGGGAATCGACCACTCTTAGAATCTCATCAAAGTTTCTTCCAGTGGTTGCTGGGTAGAGGATAGAGAGTTTGAGCTTCTTGTCCGGGCCAAAGATGAATACCTATAAAAGCAAAGCCGCAGAACTGAGAACCTGAAAATCATGCCAGATGAGCTATTCTTTTACAACTCATCCCTCACATTCACTCCTTTCCAAAAATATTTTGGAACTATAGTTGTCTGTAGTAGAAAGGACTACTTTACAGGAAGTGTTCTCTTCTGACTTCTGGCATACAATGATCTGACTGTAATATTTCTGCCCTGAATTTGTAGTCCTAAACAGGCAAAAGTGATAAAATTTATTTACTGGTAGAAATGGGAAGATTTCAAAAGCAGGGGGTTGGACTGGATGGCCCTTGTGGTCTCTTCCAACTCTGTGATTCTATGAATTTTGAGTATCTCTGAAGGTTTGCAGCTTCTTGCCACAAGGTAACTGATCTAAAAGACAGGAACAATAACACCCTAGAAAGGGATCGCCCATCTTTTTGGGTAACTTTGGAATTTAGAGAAAGTACTTTGGTGAGTGTCAGTCACAAAATGACTGTCAATTCTAAAAAAAAAGCAGAAAATGGTGTGGCTATGACCCCACCAACATTTCCCCCCCCAGATGGGAACATTGGGGCGGGGGGGAGAGATGAAATCATTCTCCAGTGTTCCAAATCCAATCAGTTTTGCTGTCCCAAAATAGCCTACCCCTGGTGTCCAGCTATTGGTGTGAGAAAGTGTGAGTTAATGAGAATGAATACGAGTGTATATGTGCATGAGCATGTGTTTGAATTAACAGCCCAAGCCACTGCCAGCCACATCAACTGGCTTCTGGCCCCGAAGGAGAGAGGGCTGTTGCACTCAGGTCTTGCTTCCAGCCTTCCTGCAGGCATCTGGCTGGCCACTGTGAGAACAGGATCCTGGACTGGATGGGTCACTAGCCCTACCCAGAAGGCACTTCTTAGTTTCCTAAGCACCCGCCCATCATCACACATGGCCCTTGGAGGCTATAAGTTTGTCCATTCCATTATACAAAGAATGAAAAGCTAATTGCAGCCTGCAGTGTTAGAGGCACTCAATACTTACCACACGGGCAGTCAGAGGCACACCATCCTTGTCTCTCTCATCTGGGTCTAGCATGCCCAACTGGACTGCAAGCTCCCGTTTTGAGTCAGCAATTATGGGAAAGGGGAGCTGCTCTTTGGCCTCATCTCCATTGTAGGCATTGATGTCCTACAGGAGAGAAAATTGTTAAGTGTTGCGTCACTGGTACAAAAGGACATAGAAAAGACGACAAGTGGTATTCACATGACTCTTATTCCTGGTATATAGCGGTATCTTTAAAAAGCACTCCAGGAAGAGGGGTTCAAGGCTTCTCGCCAACAAACTGAAATCTGAAATGGTCTACAGCCCAAGCACAGGCTTACCATCTCAGTGAGAACTAGGCCTTACATGTAAGTTCCGTTGAATTATATGAAATGTTCAGCCTAACCCTACGCATGGTAACTTAGAAATTAGGTATGTCACTCAAGCAAAGCACACGTTTGAGGACAGGGCTAAAATATTTCATTGTTGATTCAGGTGTGCAAGACTCCGTCAACAAAAAAATGGGGACTCCTTTAGGTAAGTGACACTGTAAACTACAACGAGAGTCACCGATAATAATGATTACCAATCTCGTTCAGCCCAACAGTAAGTATTTGACAGTAAGTTGCTAATGGTCAATCTGTTTGTAAGAAGTATTCGAGAGGGCTTTGGTGACAGCAGCATGTTTACCACTGCAGAAACTGTAGTGGTGCAGAAAACTTTTTAAAAATATTATACAAGTAAGATTCTATAAGCCTCCTCTCAAGTGAGAGTGCAGGCTGACTCTCAGGCTGCATGGGAGAAGGGCCACAAGCTGAGTTCAGCTGCACTAAGGAACCAGCCATAAAGCATGTCACACATGAAGAGTGGCGGGAACTGGCAGAGAAGGCAGGAGCAAAGTTATGACAAATAAATTATTGTCAAAGATATGGAAAAGAAGTGACTAAGAAGTTTACTCATCATCAACAGGCCTAAAAGTATAACATACTATATATTATTTAGAATTATCCAATACTGCTTTTCCCCATTTGCCTGAACCTTATGCATAAACCTTAAGGTGGAAGATTTAAGACACACACCAAAAGAAGGACCTTTTATTTGAGTAACTCCTTTGAGGTGTCCTGCAAGTTCCCAGTACACATTAGTGATCTGCAAGTGAACTTAAGTGGTATGTTCTAGAGATTCTTGCAGTCAATCTAGAGCCAGTCTTGCAGTCAGCATGGAGTGCAAATGAAATCAAGGGCTTCATTTCCAAGTGTTAACCATTCTTTGAAAATTAATTCTACGCAAAACTAATATATATGCATTTTTTTCCTCTGCAGAACATTAAAGTTTTTCAGTCAACACAGATGGCATCTTGATGTTCAACTGAAGTCTCAACATAAATGCTACTATTCACCTAGCTACAATGTCTTCTGAAGACAGGCAGCCTTTGTTCATTCTTCTTATTCAGATATAAAATGTTCATTCTTCTTATTCAGATATAAAATGTGACTTTTATTTTTCTCCTTATATCCTATCATTCAGCCACCAGATGCCCATACTCTCTAGAGAAACACTTGCTTTTTGTCTTAATAGGACCAACTAGTCACAAATAAGCTTTCAAATACTTCCTCGCTACTTTGGCTTTTAAGTTGAACCTAATAAAGGAGTCCTGATACTGCTACGATTTCTTTTTAACAGACCAGAATTAGTTTTCACCTTTGACAACTAGTGAAATGGCACACTTCCATTTTAAATGTAACTGCCGTGTAATGGGAGCAATATTCAATTTGTTATTACTGCCCTGGGTCCAAGTCAAAACAGAACAGTTCCAAACCCTAATAAAATATATTCTCAAGTTTATACAATCTTATTTTGCATTTTCTTTATATGTACTCCATTATCTAGAGAGAGTGTCAAGCAGAGCCTTGGAAGGAGAACATCTTTGCCTAACAATGAGTTCTGTCCTGAAATAACTCTCTCCACTACATAATACGGCTTCACAACAGCCTTTCCCTTGTGCTCTCAGACAACTGACTGGTTTGACAGGGTGGCAATACCAGCTAGTTGGCACCGCATTTTAAAAGAGCATATTGGACAACTTGGCAAGGGACACTTCCTGGTGTATTTGCGGCTAGACTTTAACCATTTTACACATCACAAACTGAGGCAGATAGATTCTTCTAAGTAAAAGGGCAGTTAATTCCTCAAAGTCAATTTAAACTGAAAGTTTTCTTTTAACAAGAAGCAATATGCAAAAAAAAAATTCAAAACAAACCCGTTGTTAATTGTTTTCAGTTCCACGGTAAAGTCCAAACATAGTGTATTGAGACTGGTTTCGAACAGAAGAGCAACCATTTATACTATAATTATTATACTACTAAGAAGACTAATCTTAATCCATTTTATAAAGATCAGGGTTCAGGGACTGCAATTTATCAACGTAGAGGGTTCAACGTGGTGCTAGTCTTGAGTTTTATGAAGCTACTGTCTATCTGATTGTTCTTGTTTTGGAACCATATTTATACAAGAAACATCACTATTATTGTCACAGAATAGTCCACGTGTCAGATCAGCAAAGTTATTAGTATAGCAGCATAGAACAGCTTTAGTGTTCGATATACTTTTGATACAATACTGCCTCTACATTTAGCAATACACTCTGGCACATCTGCCAGGATTTTGGGAGCATTTACTTCCGACTTACATTAACTGCAGCTTGTCACATCATCCAAACAGAAACAAACTGCAGTTATTCTTAATTACGATTAGTGGAAGCAAACCAATTTCAAATCATGGTTTATGAACCTGGTTTGTTTCAAAAGGTTCAACCACCATTTAGGGTTCAGTTGTAACGCTAAACTGGTTAAACTGAAGCAGAAGCTTCTCCTCTTCTCAGATACACTTCAGAGAAGGATGGGAGGGTGGGGTGTGTAAGTCCTTGTGTGAGCCAAGCCTGCGAGCCCTACACTTCTTCAGTTGATTGGCGCTGTTGTTTATCTCCATAATACCTTGCTCCAACAGAGATGGTCTTTGACATCATCAATAGAGAGGGCTATCATTTTAATGTTACGCTTTGCAAACTCTGGTGCCAGCTTTGCTGCTCTGCCAAGCTCTGTCGTGCACACTGGAGTAAAATCTCGTGGATGAGAGAACAGGATGCCCCACCTGAAAGAAAAACAACATGGCATTGTCTTGATGGGTAGGGCAACACTGAAACCAAGTCGTGCAAAGCTTATTTAAGACCTCCTAATCAGACCGAACAATTCAAGTTTCTTTTTGTGTTAGTTAAAACTAAGCAAATTTCCTTTTTAGACTCCCTGCTCTCTTTTTGTTATCTTTACTTTGATATTCCTTCAGCAGCAGCAGGAGTTTCATTCTTCATTGGAGTTTTCAGTCTCCATGACCTTCTGAACTGAAGCATCCACACAGTTGACACTCATGGCTAATACTGCCTCCACCCCTCAGAACTGGTCTCGCTGCCTTTTTAAGTCTTATGGGGAGCATCATACACCACAGCTTTCCGCAACAGTACACAGCCTGCCAACATCCTTTGATTAAAATGACAGCTCCTGTTTGATAAGGTATCCTGAGTCAGCAGTGCTTAATCTCAAATTGTATAGTACGGACAGTTTCAATAAGTACTGGCATTGTCATTTTAGGCAGCTAAGCACATTACTGCTATGGGTGCAAACCTCACTGTAAACTGGTTCCCCCATTGCTACATGATTAAGGTGATATGAAAGTTACCGAGTGTCGTGAAATATATACCCTACTCTACACCCTACTCCTCCAGGGGGCACATACCGAATTCTAAGAGGAAAGAAAGGCACGCTTGCCACACAAGGTATATAACTCAAGTAAGGAGTGACCACCCAGGTGTTTTGAAGAAGTCCCAGAGCTACTGAAGTTGTGTCTAACTAGGATTTCTGTTCCACTTCTAGCAGATATTAAGCTTACTCAGCAGATGGTAATTTGTCACGGTTCCATTAACAGAATGGGATAACCAGTAATTAAGGATTTTCATGTCTTCCCAGATTCTGCCCCCTACTCTTTTTTTAAAAACAACAACAACAACAACAACAACAACAACAACAGACCCTAGGAACACTAACAAGCAACTTTGATCACTTGGCTTCATGAGACATCCCACAGTTGGTGTCTTAATATTTGGGCAAGTTCTGCTTCCTTCTGCAAGAAAGCATGTTACTCCAATGATGTCTTCCCTTTATCATGGCTGCCCCGAGAACTGGTTGTGAGGGAGAGCTGGGGAAGGAACTGAGAAAGTTGCTTCAGGGTGCGTCAGCAAGTCTAACACGTAGGCCTTAGCCATGGGAGAAGAGAAGCAGCTTCCTGTTATCCTAGAAGCAGTGGAAGTTCTGGGAGTCAGTTAGGTATACTGTGGAACCCTGAAATATCAGGTTTGGTTTCGACATGCATTTTACAATTTCCCTGACAGGTGGTTTAGAATTACTGCAGAGCATGCAACAGCCAAATTAAAAAGTGAATTACCGGTATGCAGACCATTCATAACTCTTCTCTAGATTTCAGTGGATATAGTAAGCATTTTATCTGCCCTGTAGCCAAGTAACATCTTCTGCCAGTCCCTCTTGGCCAACACCTTCCTGTTGCAAAAGGTTCATTCTCTAGTCAAACATTACACTAAGCCTCAATAAGTGGTGTCAAGCCCCATAAATTTACCCTTTGGTCTCCTGACTATCACAACTGCATGTTAGCACACTGCCTTGGAGATGAATTTTATCGTTTAAACTCTGGAACTGCAGTGTCATTCCTCAACTATAAAGAAAGCAAATATTTACTGAGTCAGCTAGCCATGCAATTTAAGATATACAAGTTAAACAATGAATTTAGAAACATTCATATTTCTGCATCTTTTAAAATAGCTGTCTCTGTTTGCTGCCCACATGAAAAAGCTCCAGTACGCAATGTTCTCAAGTTTGCTGTTAGCAGCTGTGGGGATACTTTTCCAAAGTCACTGCATGATCTCTAGTACAAATGAATAATAACACATTTGAACTAAAGAGATAATACTGAGTGCAGCATATTTTTATATGAATTATGAGCAAGAAGCCTATTGCTGCTATTTGAAATACGGTATGTGCATGTAAACTTTTTGTGCTTTTTTTGTATTAGTGCAGTATAGATACTATTTGAAAATACTCCCTGAATTTTTAAAGACCACTGCATAATTTCTCTTGCCTAACCTATCAAGTTTAAAGTGAACAAGGAGTTCGGAAAAAATATTATTGAAGATGGAAACCTGCCCAAATCATAAGCACTTCACGGAATCTTAAGGACTATTTAGCATATTTAAGACCAAATAGTGTGCTCTATGACTATGCCACAGGATTGTATTACAGTGCTTAACATACCATTGATTTCTGAAATGCCACTCATGTATTGCAATTCAAATACAGCACTGGAATCTCACTTATCTTCTTACAATCACTGGGTATGGAGGCACTGTGAAAGGAACACGACTTACCAATGCTAAATGTCTCAAAGAACAGTTAACTATGAGTCTTGGTTTGGAGGACACACCAAGCCAAACCCTGGCTTAGTTTAGTGCAGTGTTTTTCAACCTTTTTTGGGCAAAGGAACACTTGTTTCATGAAATAAACACGAGGCACACCACCATTAGAAAATGTTAAAAAATGTAACTCTGTGCCTATATTGACTATAATATAAATTCTCTTGAATAGGAATCAAATAAACAATTTTTCCCACGGCACACCAGGCAACATCTCGCGGCACACTAGTGTGCCGCGGAACAGTGGTTGAAAAACACTGGTTTAGTGCAGTGTAGTAGCAAAAAGCTACAGGAATGAGCAGAGCAGGTTCCCTAAGCCAAAGGTTGGCTCCACACATGTTGCCATACACTTCCTTCACTTTATATATATAATTGTATATATTTGTTTACTTACTACAACTATTTGCACCCCACCTGTTAGGCTATTTATTCTTTCAAGGCAGCATACAAGTAAAATCAGAACGCGTTAAGAAAGACGCACAAGAATAACAGAAGAAACTAAAGCCATTGGGATATATTGGGGTGGGGGAAAGAGAGGCAGCAGCTGGAGGAGACTTTTCTTTGCCAGCCTCCCGCTTTTGGGGTCCTTCGCACAAGGCAGCAGGTTGTAAAAAAGGGAAGAAAGGAATGGAGGGAGGGTCATTAAAACGCGTTTAAGCGCGCGGCTTCGTGCCCAAAGCATCCTGGGAAGTGTAGTCCGAGGGTGCTGAGAACCGCAGCTCTGCGCCCAGAACTATTTGGGGAGGGAGCAGCCACGTGCCTTGACCCACGGCTGTGCGCCCTGCGGCGTTTCCTCACTGCGCAGGCCCTCCAGCCCCACGGCCCTTGCACAGGGCGGGGAGGGGGCGCGCAAAGCGGAGCCCCCTCGCCAAGGAGAGACCGGGGAGCTGCGCAGCGCAAGCCGCGGGAGCTCAGCCCTTGCAGCTGCAAGCTAGCTACCAGTCGTCCTACTCACGAGTTTCCCAGGAACTCGTGGAAGCGGAGAGGGCCGTGTGTGGTGTCGGCTTGGAAGTTGGGCGCCTCGTCCCCCAGCAGCAGGCCCGGCATGGCAGCGGCGGCGGCGGCAAGAAGGGCGAGTCGGCGGCTCAGCTGCGTCCGGCGGCGCGCGCGAGGCAGAACCGAGGAGGCGAGGGCGCAGCGCTGCGCAGCGCAGAAGCCGGAGGGGCGGGAAGGGGGGCGGTGGCGACGCAGCTGCGCAGAACGCGCCGCTTTCTGCCGGGGGCAGGAGACTTGCGCTGGCTTTACTTTGCGCATGGCCCAAATTAAGATCAAAAGCAGCCGCCGCGTCAACTGAGCAATGCCCAGTTTCTAGTTACAGGTAGGTAGCCGCGTTGCTCTGCCATAGTCGAAACAAAATTTTAAAAAATCCTCCCAGTAGCAACTAAGACTGATCGCCGAAGAATTGATGCTTTTGAATTATGGTGCTGGATGAGACTCCCATGGACTGCAAAAAGATCAAACAAAATAGAGAATTCTTTCCAGTAGCACCTTAGAGACCAACTGAGTTTGTTCTTGGTATGAGCTTTCGTGTGCATGCACACGAAAGCTCATACCAAGAACAAACTCAGTTGGTCTCTAAGGTGCTACTGGAAAGAATTTTCTATTTTGTTTCGACTATGGCAGACCAACACGGCTACCCACCTGCAAAAAGATCAAACTTATCCATCCTTAAAGAAATCAGCCCTGAGTGCTCACTGGAAGGACAGATCCTGAAGTTGAGGCTCCAGTACTTTGGCCACCTCATGAGAAGAGAAGACTCCCTGGAAAAGACCCTGATGTTGGGAAAGATGGAGGGCACAAGGAGAAGGGGACGACAGAGGATGAGATGGTTGGACAGTGTTCTCGAAGCGACTAGGCATGAGTTTGGCCAAACTGCGGGAGGCAGTGGAGGATAGGGGTGCCTGGCGTGCTCTGGTCCATGGGGTCACGAAGAGTCGGACACGACTGAACAACAAGTTTCTCTTCATATGTGCTTTCGTGTGCATGCTGGTATCTGAAGAAGTGTGCATGCACACGAAAGCTCATACCAATAACAAACTTAGTTGGTCTCTAAGGTGCTACTGGAAGGATTTTTTTTATTTTGTTTCCACGTTTGTCCTCCGTTCACCCTGATTTTCCTTGTGGGGTGTTTACACCTTTCCAGTTAATCACTCGATCATCCCACCCTTTTCTGTGCGTTTCCCTGTCACTTTCCAAACTGCAAAACTATTTGTGCGTGTGTGTAAAATTGATTTAACAAAAAATGCAAACTTATTATTATAAATATAACTTTATTAGTAATAACAACATAATACAACAATATGTGAAAACAAAATGAAAAGAATGAAGCATAACAGAAAAATGTCACATCATACTAATCCAAACTCATGTCCAAAAGAAATTTGGAAAGAAAGAAAAAGAAAAATTACAATAAAAAGGAAAAGAAAAGAAGAAAACTAGATTAGCCTCTTCTCAACACCATGTATATCTTTTACATAACCACTATAATAAAATGCGGGTGGCGCTGTGGGTTAAACCACAGAGCCTAGGGCTTGCAGATCAGAAGGTCGGCAGTTCAAATCCCCGCAGTGGGGTGAGCTCCCGTTGCTCGGTCCCAGCTCCTGCCAACCTAGCAATTCGAAAGCACGTCAAAGTGCAAGTAGATAAATAGGTACCGCTCCGGCGGGAAGGTAAACGGCATTTCCGTGCGCTGCTCTGGTTCGCCAGAAGCAGCTTAGTCATGCTGGCCACATGACCTGGAAGCTGTACACCGGCTCCCTCAGCCAGTAATGTGAGATGAGCGCCGCAACCCCAGAGTCGTCCGCGACTGGACCTAATGGTCAAATAATGCTTCCACCAATCAGTCAACACTTATTTTTCTGTATTTCTTGTCCTCTCTAACCTAGTTTTATTTACTTTATATAAATCCCTTTTCAATCTCTTTCCTCTTCACGGAGTCATTCTAAACTCAGCCAGATGTTTACCTTTGAACCTTGTTTTGTAAAATATTCATTCAAACATTCCTTCTCCTTCTTCACCAGACAACTCCAAAGGGATAATAAGGTACTAACTCATTCAGAAATTACAACAAATAATAATAATAATCTCTGGCTTTGTGCTAACTGAGGGAGGCCGGCGATCAGTTTAAAAATGGACTTTTAATTCTAGGAGAGTGAGAATTAAAAGTCTGTTTTTACAATTATCTCCAGGTACCCTCAGCTAGCCCAAAGCAAAATGCACGAACCCCATTCAAGGCAGGTATCTGAAGAAGTGTGCATGCACATGAAAGCTCATAACAAGAACAAACTTAGTTGGTCTCTGCTACTGGAAGGAATTTCCTATTCAAAGCGTTGATCTTCTGCCCAGCTCCACGCTTCATGCTCTGGCATGGGGGGGGGGGGGGCAGAGAGCAGGCGGGGGACTGGCACCCATCCTGGGCGCCCAGCGGGGCAGGCAGCCGCGATGGCACCCCACTGGGATCACGCTGCCAGGGGCGTTGCGCTCCCCCCTGCACTCCTCTTCCTTCACCATTGGCTCCACCCCATCCAACACCTGGCTTGCTCTGTTGCCAGCTGAGGTGGCTTTGCTGCTTATTTTAAGTCTTCCACACCCGAGGTGGAATCTGAAGCTTTTTGTTTGTGGGGCTGGCAAGGGTGTGGTGCATAGCAGGGAAGAAAGGTGTCCCATGCCTCCCATTCAGAGCACAGCCTGGTGTTTGCTCAGCTTGCTGATCTGTGCCTGCAGGTATATGGCTTCAGCTCCCCTAATGAATCACACTGCAGAATCCCTCTCCCCTCCTGCCCTTTGGTGGAACTAGGTTCGTTAGGCTGCGGAAAGAAAGCTCGACTAGGTGGGCCTGCGAGGAATAATGTAATTTGACCAAGGTGTCAGGCCCAAAGCTCGTGCAGAATGCTGGACCTTGACCTTGGAACACGTGGACTAATGAAGGCTTTCTCCGAGCATGTGCAGAGCGCAACCGCTAAGAAAAGTTTTAAATTCAGTTCTCCTGTCTGTAGCAATCTTGGATTTTTTTTATTTTAAAGTATGGTGAAAGTTCACCAGCATTTCAATGCAAATTTCTTCTGAAATCCACATTTTTGTATGCCGTTTTGACTGTTTTGCAAGCAATTTCCCCTTATAGAATGCTTTTTTAAAATGCTGTTTTCACTAAAGTATGTGTTTTTTTCTGAACACTACCCCCTAACATAAGTATTTTTGTACGTGGGCTGTTCAACTGCAGAACTACCATTGTAAAATTCAAAGAAATGTAAATCTCAGAGGACTGTTGCGTTTGGGATCACGTACTGTTACGGAAAAATCTAGGTGTGTGGCTGCTCAGCCACCCAGCTCGTTGGGCAGAGCTCGCGGGTCCCTGCGGAATAAAGGAAGGAGTCCAGCCAGCAACAGGAGCAAATAGCTGTAGACCAAAGTTTATTGCGCAACAGGTTCAAAGAGGAATTTTGAACCCAGAGCAAGGGGAGACATTGACTTTTAAAACTTCCCACCACATCCCAGGATACAGTTCTCACAGCATCATGGATGCATCATCTTTACATCACTGACATGTCACAAAATGGGAGGGGTAGACAGGGGTTACACTAGTTGAACCTTGGCAAACATGTCCAGACGGAACAAAATAGAAAATCCTTTCCAGTAGCACCTTAGAGACCAACTGAGTTTGTTCTTGGTATGAGCTTTCGTGTGCATGCACACTTCTTCAGATATCTACCCACCTATGTCCAGACAAGTTTTTTTTTTTTTTTTGCACAGCAGTTTCCCACTGGCACGGAACATTTTGCCAGAGGAACAGGTATACTGCAAAGTGACTGGTGAACTACAATCACAATTTTTTTGGTGATGTATACAAGTTTTTTTTTTTAAGGGGTTGGTTGGTTCTGGGGTTTTTTTTCCTACATGGATGCTATTTTTCTCTCTCCACGTCTCATCTTACTCTGCTGTGCACTTGCAATTAAGTACTTTTTTATCTTTCAACAAAGAATATATATATTTATATAAAGCACTGTATTGGATACAGCGCTGTGTGTTGGCGGCTGAGTCCCCTTCCAGCAAAGTCTTACGTCCTTGGAGGCCTTTTGAAGGTTGTGACTTAGATTCTTACTCTTCTTTGACCCCCCCCCCAAAAATCCCGTTTTTACAGATCACAAGTGCTTTTGACATGGAGACTGTCACTTTTAAGAAGCTGCTGAACGGCCACGCCTATTCCGTCACTGGAGCTGAGCAGGTGAAAGTTGCGTTTCTACTATTGAGTGCTCGTTTCTTTTCCTTTTTATTGACAGCATTTATGTCCAGACCCCTTTTTAGCCCCCCCACCCCCGCAAAAAAAGACTCTCAGGGCACCTTACACAAATCATTCCTAAGATGGTCCCTGCCCTCAGCCTCACAATCTTAAGAAGTCAAGGGAGAAGGCCTAAAGCAAGGGCGGGGACCCTTCTTCATTCTGAGGGCCGCATTGCCTTCTTGGCAACTTTCTGAGGGCCACACGCCTGAGGCAAAAGTGGGCGGGGCAACAGTGGCAAGTTTTTAGCTTTATACAGTAGGCTGGTTTCTTCACAGGAAAGGAAAGCAAGAGCAGGGGCGTCGTAGGGTGGGGGCGGGGGGCGGGCCGCCCCTCGTGCCCCCCTAGGTGGGCGTGACGCGGCGGCGCGTGGGGTGACTTGCGGCGGCCCCTCCCACCACTCCCACGCGCCGCCGCTCCCTCCGTCACCCCGGGAGCAGCAGCGCTGCACGGACGGGGTGCTCGCTCGGCCGAGCGAGCACCCCGTTCCTGCAGCGCTGCTCCTCCCGGGGTGACCGGTGGTGTGTGGAGAGTGGTGGGAGGGGCCGCCGCAAGTCACCCCCACGCACCGCCGCTCGCTCGTCACCGTGGGAGCAGCAGCGGCGCACAGTGTGTGCGGTGCTGCTGCTCCCGGGGCGACGGAACGAACGGCGGCACGTGGGGTGACAAGCGGCGGCCCCTCCCATCACTCCCCACGCGCCGCCGCGCCGCTCCCTGCCCGCTGTGCTCAGGGAGCGGAGCCCGGGGCGAAAGGACAGGGGCAGGCCCGCTGGCCCAACCCCTCTCCTTTCCCCGGGACGGCTCCGCTCACGGAGCGCAGCGGGAGAGGGGCGGGCCAACTGGCCCGCGCGGAGGCGTTGTTCCGTGCGCATGCGTCATGACGTCATGCGCACGGAGCGACGCCCCGCCCCCATGGGTGCCACTGGGCTTGCCGCCCCCAGCAGCCCAGTGGCTAGTGACGCCCCTGAGCAAGAGGCATTCTCAGAGTCCTCACCCGAGAGAGAGGCCCAGAGGGCTGCATTTGGCCCCTAGGCCTGAAATTCCGCGGAGGGGAATCAGATAAAAGAACTGAGGGTCATCTATGTAGGGAAGTTTAATAACAGAGAAGTTGCGGGAAAAGAATCCTTTTAAAAAACAAACCTAAAAATAAGTCAATCAATCAAATCTTTATTACAGTCATAGACCAGCATAAGCAGGGTGGGAAACAATCATTTAAAACCTGTAAAATGTTTTGGAAAGCTAAAAGTATTAAAATGGAAGGTATATATAAAAGACTATAAGAATGTAAAAGAGGGTAAAAGAATATATAAGAAGGGTTAGGAGCATTAAACCGTCTAGAGGGGTTGGGAGCTGGGGGCACTGCTATACAGTGGTTCTGCTCCTTCCTCCTGGGCCTTGTCCAGAAAGTGGTGTTTGGGAATGAGTGTTCAGACCCCTGGGCTCACTTGTGGGGTGCCTCAGGGTTCCTCTCCCCCATGCTTTTTAATATCTATATGAAGCCGCTGGGAGAGATCATCAGGGGGTTTGGGCTGGCTGTTCATCAGTATGTGGATGACACCCAGCTCTACCTCTCTTTTAAATCAGAACCAGTGAAGGTCCTGTGTGAGTTCCTGGAGGTGGTTGGAGGATGGATGGCGGCTAACAGATTGAGTTGAATCCTGACAAGACAGAAGTACTGTTTTGGGGACAGGGGGTGGGTGGTGTGGGGACTTAAATAGGAAATTAAATAATAATAATAATAATAATAATAATAATAATAATAATAATAGGGTCCTTGCCTCATAAGGAGGATGAACCTCCGGGAGCGTCTTAATTTTACTAGGCTCTACCGGTAGGGAAAAATAAGAGACCACACCAGGAAAATTGAAAAGCAAAGCATGATCTTTACTAAAAAATAAACCCACACAATAAGGAGGAAGAGAGCGGCTGCAGCAGGGTTCCCAGCTTGCAAGGAAAGACGGAGTGAGAACCCGGAACAATGGGCAACTTGGACTTATATACACTTTCATTCCCAATGGAGCAACAGAATTACAGAAAAGGTGTAAACAAGATTAACATAAGCTAAATGGGGATGTTTTTCAAGTCCGGAGCTGGATACAAAGGGTGCTAGGTGATTTTTCCTGTCCTGGGGTTTGGCTGGCAATTCTTTGATTTGTTTCATCTTCAGGAAGGAATGCAGATCTACTGGGGCGCCACACCTTATCTTGCATTCTTACCAGTCTTTGATGCAAAGTTCCTTGGTCAATAAAATGGGGTTTGACAGTTGTATTTATGTGTATTTCTGCCGTTATCTTATAGACCCAGTAGGTGGCGCTGTGGTATAGGGAAGGTTGACAGCTCAGGATGCTACCGGTAGAAAAGTTTGACATCTGTCAACAGCTGGGCAGGATAGTTGAATATAAGGAAGGGGAGGTAAAAAAACCAAACCAGAATTCTTCTATTTGCAGGGGGAAGCACACATTTAGGAAAGGACATTACAAGAATACAATTGGATACACACTAGGGATTGAAACAAACATTTTACAGGCAGGCAACAAGAGGTCACGTCTTAAAACAACGTTTACAGAGTAACAAGATGTAGACAAAAAGATATATGGATACAATCTCTAGGTGGTTGTGGAAAGAAAAGTGGCATCTTTTTGAGTAGAAGGGGAGGGGGTTCAGACATATGACCATCTTGCAGAGTTTTCCTGAGGCAGTAGATTGCAAAAGATAAAAGAGGCGGGGAAAGGTATGGGAGATTATGGGGGAATCGTTTAGATTATGGGGAAATCATTTAGAGGGGGATGGAAGGAGATGTAGCACATTCTAGGTACTTCTAGAGGGACAATAGAAACTTGGCTTGCATATTCTGGCACCTGGATGGGTCCAGAGGAAGGGATCTGCCCAGCGGTTGTCCTTTGAAGCACTTCCCTCTGCATACGTGACTTTCCGCTCAAGGTGCGGTTTTGCAGTGGAAGGGGGTGAATTGGTGAAATTAATGATTTTTTTTTTAAACTGCATTCGGAAATGCCTTGCTTGATCTGTTACACTGTAAGTTTTCACAAGGTGTGAGATAAGGTGTGAGGTTTCGATTCATTGTTCTCCCAGCGGGGAGCTGGGGCTGTCAACACTGTCACCGTAACCTTGAGTGCCAGTGGGGGTTTGAGAGTGCCTACCTGTAATTCCCCTCTCTGGCTATGGATTCTTTCTTCTTTCCTCTTGGTAATTCTCTCTTACAACAGACTCCCTGGTCCTTAATGGGGGTAACTGTGCCCCTAAAGGACCAGGTGCGCAGCCTGGGAGTCATTTTGGACTCACAGCT
>OFHU01002348.1:0-17557 GCA_900245905.1 Lacerta viridis
GGGGGGGCTGGATTGGGCTCCAGGCTCCCCTCCTCTTCTTAGGCAGAGGCTCTGGAGAGGGTTTTGTGCCTTCTGCACTCCTAGGAGGTCCCTCTTGGTGTCTCAAATGGAGCCTCAGCTAGTATGGAGGTGGTCTGAGGTTTAAATCTGAGGGAGAAATTCAAAAACATCTCTGGGTCTGAAGCCTTTGAGCAGAGTAAGGACGCATATTGAATTGGATTCATTACGGTCCCAGACCATGCTCACTACCATACTAAACAGATTAAGAAACACTGAGCTTACTGCAAAACATACAATTACTTACTGCAAAACATTTGATTCCTTTCTGAAAAGTTTTTAATTTCTTCTTTCACTCCTCATGCTCCATAGAACAGAATGGGGGGGAAGGGTCCCTAGCTGTGCCTTGAGTGTGTTATCTTGATCTGGGGGTTCCCAGAGAAACTATGTCAGGGGATATCTGATGCTGACTGAATCTTTCTATTCTTTTTTTCTCTCTCCCAGGGCAAACTGTTCCTCAGCCTGCAGGTAACTTTCCTCTCTGCTCTTCCATCCTCCTCCTCCTCCTCCCCCAACCCCCCTCTCCTGGCTCCTTGGTTTACCCCTGCCATGGCTTGATTTGTTGGTGGGTCTCCAGGGGAATGTCCCATCTGGGAGACTGTCAAACAAAGTTCCTTAGCAGAAACCAAGGGAAGAGACCAAGGCTGGAGTTTGGCCTAGGGGCCACATTTGGTCCAGGGTCCGTGGTTCCCCATTTCTGATCTAGACAGATCTCCTTGGTCTCTTCTGAACCTCCTCTTCTCCACTGCCAAAGCCAGCCAAGTCTCCCTCCCGCTGCCTCCTCCCTCCTCAGAGCCTCCCCTGCCAGTCCCAAAACTGGTGGCAATGGGAATTGTAGTTCACAATATCTGATGGTCCCTCTATGGAGTGTCCCCCCAATCTTGCCAGGGATTCTTCTACCCCTTTCTCCCCATTCCTCACCCCACAGTGATGGGCTTGTCTCTCTCTTCTCTGCCTGCAGGACTCATCAGTTAGACTTCGCTGCTCCATCAGGATCCTGGGATGTGGAGAAGCTCTGTTCTTCCTGCCAGTTGCCCTCTGTCCATGCTCAGAGGGTGGAAACCTCCTTGGAAGCTGGATGGAAGGAGTCACAGACCAAGAACAACTGTGTGCCCCCCCCCAGTACATCTGTTGCTTGCTTCCCCTCTTTTTTGGGAAAGTTTCTCTTGGTGTTTCCCTCTCAGCTTGTGGATTGCAAGTTATTGCAACCTGCTTTTACTTCTTTGCACCTCTCTGCTAGAGAATGTGTGCTTTTAATCTCCCTGGAGGAGACTGAGCTATCCCTGAAAACAACCATGAATCTTGTCAGACTGCAAGGACTGGTCCTTCAAGCCCTGATGGGGAGCCTCAGAGCTGGGGAGGGGGCACGTGTGGCCTCCCAAACCTCTCCATGTGACCCCTGGGACTCTCCCCAGCCTTGTGTTGCCCCATCCTTCAGAGACTTTGCCTGGCTGGGATTTGTCCTTCTACTCCAATCTTGTGCAAAGTCTCCTGTGAAAACTTAACACTGGCATTTGACGCTCTGCTCCTGCCCACCATGGGCATGTGGCCCCCAGAAGGTTCCCCAGAAGAGAACGTGGCCCTTGTGCTGGAGAAGGTTCCCCACACCCACTTCCTCCCCCCAGCTCCCCCGGATGAGCTGCCCTTCACCTGGGGGAAAGGGGTCACTGGAAGCTGCCTTAGACTGAGCCCATCCAGCTCAGCAGTATCTGCGCTGGATCTGGTCCAATATTGTTATTACTTCAGGCACTGCCAAACCTCTCCATATCTTTCATATGTCATTTTGGCAATAATCCAGCCTGGTCATGATGGGTTACCTCCTGTAATACCAGTTTCAACCTATTTGCTAATTTGTTTTCAAAAAGGTTATAATCATTGTTCACCAAAGATATAGGTCAATAATTTTTAAGTTGCTCAGGATCCCTGTCTTGTTTAGAAATCAAAGTTATATAAACTAGGAAACCCAGCCAGATGGACGGGGTATTACTAATAAATTATTATAATGAAATCATTATAAGCATTCTCCTAGGATTCTGGCAGCTTGTCTGTATTTAAAGTCAGTTTTCATAATGTCCTTTAATGGTTGTATTAGATAATCCTGCAACTTCTTATAATATATTGCTAAGAGACCGTCCAGTCCAGGTGCTTTCAAAGGTTTTGCCTCTGAGATTGCTTGCTGTAATTCCGTCTTTTTCACTGTTGCATTGAAAATTGTCATTTTTTCTATTGGTATCTTAGGTATTCCACTGCCCTCTAGGTATCTTTTCATTTCATCTAAATTACCATATTTCACTCAATATTTGCCTGCTCAAATGGTTTCTGTTTTAAATATTTAATTTTCCACTCTATTTCTTGATTCATTGTCTTTGAAAACTGTGTTTGCAATATTTTCTTATCCTGTTTTACTATCTCTTTAATAAAGAAACCTTGACAACTGTCAGATATAATATTACACAGCAGGCTGGGCCTTGTCTCTCAGTCCCTGGGATGTCCCTGCACAAGCCTTGGCCCCAGAAGGGATGCCTCTCCCAAACCCCTCTCTGGGGGGGGGGGTCATTTCCCTCCTGGAGACTCTTGCCAAGAGGAGGAAGAGCTGGATGACTCTTCCGACTTGCATTTGTTTTTGGAACGAGGCATTTCTGCAAGGAACACACAGAATAGGGGGAGGAGGGGAAACACCAGATGAAGATCCCCGAAAGCAGTGACTCCTTCCCTGGGCTTTTTAGGACATGTTCTGTGTCACTGGTCTTCAACTGGTGGGTCGCAGCCTGATCCCAGGTGGGCTGCAACAGGAGCCCTGACACCACGCAGATGTAGAGTAAAATATTAAGAAATGCATGTTTGGGTTGAAAGGGGGTCTTGGTCTGAAAGGTTGAAGAGACCTGTCTCTGCCCCACAGCCAACTCATGAAGGAGGTCTGGCCAGCCCCATTCCATTCAGCTCAGCCATTCCCAAGGGGGTCTTTCCCTAAAATGGCAATTCCTCTTAAGCCATTGCTGCTGTGCTGGGGGGGGCTGGAAGCTAGTTCTCTGTGAGGAGGTTTTGTTGACCTCAGTCTCCTGGATCATGGCCAGCTTCCCTCTTTCATTTCCTGAATGCTGAGCTGTGCTCCATGTCTCCATGCGTGGGGAAGCAAAACTCCCCCCAGCGCCTTTCTGCAGCGTCTCCTCTGCTGCCAGAAATCATGGGGAAGAAGGAAGGAGAGGTGGGGGAGGGAGACATGTGCTATGGGCCCAGAAGTCCTGCTTCTGTCACCAGGGAGCAGATTGCCAAGATCCTGCCCCAGGGACTCCCTTTGCCCCCCTGCTCTTTGCCTGTTTCTTCCACCAAGAGGCCTCGTTCCCAGCCTCAGGCAAGAGCTGCATGTACACCCAAATTATATTGGCACTGCTTGCAAGTAGAAATGTAGCACAGCAGGGAGAAAGGCTGCAGGCTGAACCATTGCTCCAGTTTCCTGCTTGAGGGGAGTTTATTTTGCTTCTCCTTCATATTGGCGAGAGGGCAGTAAAAACATGATGCTGCAGCTACAGTGGAACAGTCCATTCTGCCACTTCAGAACTCTCCCTCTCCATCCTCACCTCACCCACCTCTCATGACTGGAGCCGAGCCGAGTGGGATTTCAGTTCAAAATGTAAATGGTGGGAGCTGTTCTCTCTGGCTAGCACTCTGATTGCAATGCTACCCTCTCTGACACTCTGATTGCAATGCTACCCATTTCCTCAATGGTTCACCTTTTCACTTTGAAATAATAAATATATTCAGAACTTCTAGGCAGAGAAAACAGCACTAGAAACAAATCAACAAACTGTAAGATTTATTCGTTGCTTTTGGAAATACGGGCACCTGTATGAAAAACAGAAATTGGGTTGCATAGAAGCCATTGTGAAAGTTTTTCAGAAGAAGAAGAAGGGATCTTTTCCTCCACGCTGACAGATACAACCCTCCTTTATGTGGATGAGAAAGATGTTTGGGGTCTCTTTGCAACTAAACTTCCCCAACAAGCTGGATGAATTCTCTTTGTGATTAACAAAACACCTGAGGGGTGTATTCCTGCAGTGCAATGCACGGAAATGAATAAACCTCTCTCCAAAAAAATGGAGAGGGAGGTGAATGGTTTTTGGTAAGTGGGGTGGAGATATGAATTAGTATGCCTGACACTCTGTTGGAAGGGAGTCTCCTTGAGCCATGCAGATGGAAGGCGAGGTAAAGCAGGAAGCCCCCACAAAACACTATCCTGACTCAACCATGGAGTTTGTGGGAGGATTTATAGCCAAACCACAAGCAGAGGTTAGATGCCCCTCTGTCATTGATAATTTAGCTGAGATTCCTGTAATGCAGGGGGTTGGGCTAGATGACCCTTGGGATCCCTTCCAACTCTAAAATTCTATGGTTCTATGAAATGCACGATTACTAGACAGGCAGAAGCTAAGGCACCATGGAGTTTCAGAACCTGTATAGAGGGAACTTTAACTATTGAACCATGGCAAGACATTTAATGTGAGTACCTTTGTTAAGAGGGAAACTGTGACGGGACGGGACGGGGGGCACCTAAACGAAGTCTCCTCTCGAGTAAACACACGAGAGATCGAAGCAATGACTTCTAGGGAACCCTCCTGGACAGCGGCCCCTTTGTCCCGCCACAACGTTGCACAAGCACCGCACAACCTCCCGTAGAAAACCCCCTCCCAAACCCGCGAATAAAGGCTTCGTTTTCCCATTGCTATACACAGAGCGATACATTCAATCAACGAAGAGGCGTATTTGCATCAAGGCGCACTTTAGCCAATCAGTTCAATGAAACGGTTCCGCAGCCCGAAAAGTAATTTAAGTCTGCCTAAGCATCTTTGCCTTTCATAATTGTTCTCGAAAGTTAAACATATTATCTGAAAAGCTTCTAAGGATAATCTGCACACGGAGGTAGAAACTCCTTCCAGCGGATTCATAGCAGGAGAGACTCTTGGCAAAGGAGCTGAGCTGAGAGGAAGAGGCTGTCAGGAAAGGAATCCCCCATTATCTGAAAAGGAAGGAGAAGGGAGCTGGTGAGCTGGGAGTATTGAGGCTCAGCACCTTCTGGGCAGGATGAGGCCCACCCCACCCCTTTGCTGCAACAAAGCCCCCCGCATGTATTCTGGCTTCCCTTGCATATGTCTCTGAGGTCATGAAGGGAAACGGGTTCTACTCACATGAAGCCCCTGCGATCGTTCATCCTCATGGCCTTGAAGAAAAGGATGGTGCCCGCGATGATGCCCAGGATGCCAAAGGCCAAGCCCAGGGCACACAGCACGTTCTCCATCGTCTCCGGGATGGGAGAGGGCGCCTTGGAAACTGGGATGGAGAGAGAGGAGAGGGGTAAGGAGGGACCCCTGTGTGTGTTCTCTGTGTATGTTCAGCGAAAGAAAGAACCCAGGAGTCCTGAAGCACCTGCCCCACACCCCTTAATACATTCTTTGAAGTTAAACTGAGAGAAACTAACTCAAGGAACCCCCAAAAGGCGGCTGAGCTCCTTTTTGTGTCCCACGGTTACCAAGATCAGAATAAATTATTAAAAATTGCAAGTTTACTTCACTTGGATAAATTACTCTGATCATCAGAACATGTTTCTTATAAGCCATGAATCTGGGTTTCTGTGTTCAAGTCCCAGAGAAAAGCCCCCATCCTGCCCGGTGCTTACCCCAGATCTTCTCCATCTTTCCCTCTGGGATGCCCCAGTGCTCCACTTGGCAGACGTAGATGTCTCCCTGCTGAGGGACGAAGGGGAGGTAGGAGAACTTGCGGAAAGTGTTGTCCACGCTGGGGTAGAAGTCTGTCTCCTCCACGCCCTCGGAGACCACCTCCTGGTTCTTCAGCCAGGTGACGTTCAGCACTGGGGGGGAGAACCTGTCCACGAAGCAGATGAGGACGTTGGGGTCCCCCAGTTCCACAGCGTTTTCTGGGTACACAGTGGCCGAAGGAGCAACTGAGGAAGGAGATGGAGAAGGAAATGGGATTGAAACCCATTTTAAGCAGTCTATAAATGGAAAGCATAGCTATTCGCTGTTAGGCTGATCTGCCTGGCCCCGCCCCCAGCTCTCTTCCCTGCCCCCCTCGCGTGTCCTACCGTTCAGGGCCCGGGTGCGGTTGCTTCGCTTCATGAGCACCTCCATGTTGTTCTTCATGACGGCGATGTTGGCCAGGGCGCCCTGCACCTCGAAGCTGGTGAAGCGCTGGAAGTCCGGCAGCCTCCAGACGTTCTGCTTCTTCTCCCAGTCCACGTGCAGGATCTCCTCGTTGTCAAACTCCAGCAGGAACTCCCCGGACTTCTTCTCCGAAGGGAAGCTGTCCTGGAAGAAGTCCAGCTCCACCAGGGTGTCCTCCACTGCAGGGGTGGGAGAGAGGGGGGGGCTTTTGGACCCCTTAGCAGGATGAGGGAGAACCTGCCCCATTGCTAGGAATGGGGCCACCACCAGGAAGGCTCTCTAAGAAGGGGGCAGGCTTCATCTGCTCCCAAACACACACACATGTCAATTTTAGAATCCCCTCTTTTCCGAGCCATAATAGCCGAAAAAGGTGATCCTGGGGTGCATTTGTGTTTGGGGTAACTCTGGAAAATAGAAAGTACGAATAATTATTCAAAGAGACCAATCCATGTCCCCATGTGCCTCGCTGACCTTGCAGGCTTGTTGTGAAGATAACATGGGAGGAGCTCTCCACTTTGCTCCTTGCCCAAAAGTGAAACCAGTAATAAATGGAGTTCCTCTCTCAAGCCTGGATCATCCACAGTCCCTCCCCCCCTGATTTGCCTCATGCCACGAATTAAAGCTTTGGGCATATTTTTAAAGGAGATAAAACTGCTGGACACACAGACGGAGCCATTTCCCATGTGCCTCTTTCCTTTCCTGAAGCGACTTCCTTGGGGAGTTCACTCAATCAGAAAGCAAGTTCTGCTCCGGAGTTTATAGGGTCCGCCAGAGTTTCTGGCCCCTTTTGTGCCACGACAGAGACCACTCTGTATTCGGGGGTAACGGGATTGGGGGGGGCTCATGCCTTTTGGGGGCGACCAGTGGGGGCTTCCGACCAGGCAGGACTCTGCGGCAGAGAGGAATAATAATTCTTGTTTTATTTCCCTTTCCCTCCTTGTAACAGGAAAGGCTACGGGCACAGACTCTGATCTTTTAAGCAGGGGGGGGGAATGCTGTTTTCACCCCGTTTCCCCCTTTAATTTTTTTTTTTAAACTAAACCGTCTTACTTGAGGGACCAAATCCTCCTTGCCCGCACCCTCCCATTCCACGCACCTCCCGGCACACTTTCATGTTTTGGGGAGCGTCCAATTTCTTTCCTCCCTCCAACCTCTCTGTATTCCCAGGTGCAGCATCTGCACCTGTCCGGCGGAGTGGGCTTCTCCTCCCGGCTGTAGCCAAAGAGAACCTCTCCAGCTTTGCCCACATGCAATGCCCAGGGGCGCAATCTTTCTCCCCCAATCCCCCCTCCTGGCTTCTTTGCGGGGACCCCTAACCAACCTCCTGGAACCCACTCCCGAGGCATCTCCCCCCCTCTCCCTCGCCCCCTGATCTTTCAGGGCTCCGGCCCTTGGTGGGGCGAGGAGGAGAGTCGCCCAGAGGCAGCAGAGGGCTCTTCCTCCTCTGGGCTCCATCTCTGCAGCTCTTCCTGGGCCGAGGCGGGGGAGTCGCTCCGAGGGGCGACCACCAAAAGGGGCGATTGAAGCCAAAGTGTCCCTTGCCCCTTCCTCCTCCTGGGTGCTCGCCCTCCAAGTGGCTGTGGGGCGGGGGCGGCCAGGGGGTGGCTTTGGCGGAGCAGGAAAGTCCCTGCCAGTTCGCCAATGAAAAAGCGCCCTGGCGATGACCAACCTGTCTCCAGGTAAATTATCCACAGGCTGGAGCTTCAGCCGGAGACGGAGCGAAAAGAGCAGCAGGAAAAGGGCAGCTAATTCTTTCGGAGTGGTGGGCGGGATCTCCCAAGAGGGGGGGGTCTCCTCCAGGGAATGGGCTGCGGGGGCTCCTCTGTTTCTCCCCCCTGTGTTGTGCATGGGGCTCCTCAGACACCAGCACCAGGGATGTTTCTTGCAAAGGGGAGCTGGTGGCTGGATGGGACTTTTATTTGGGGGAGGGGTCTCCTTATTGGGGGGCTGCCAGGTCTCCTCGAGATGCAGGCTGCTGGGCGAAAAGGAGAGCCCCTCCCCCATCATTACTTTTTCCGGATACAGGAAGGAACGAAAGTTTAGCGGCTTAAAACGCAACAGAACAAAAGCGCATCTCGCTGTTTTGAAGCCTGACTGAGTCTGAAATGTTCTTTTTTGCTGCCAGAGTAAACTTTTGGATGGAACTGACAGATTCTTGTTAAGGTTTATAGCCCCCCCCGTTTTCCGGGGGGGCTTCCGGAAAGATATTTATTTCCACGCGACGATGGAAGAAGCTGAGAAGGCAAAGAGGAACTTGCAGATCTACCGAGAGCAGAGAGAGACCTCGATAATGCTCTTTCCAGAAGTTCCCTGCCTGGCGACTGATGACGCTGACTCGGCTCGGAGGCGGATTGGACGCTCGCGTGGCGGGGAGGTGGAGTGGGCGGGGCTTGGGCAGGAGTTTCCCCCGGGGCTGAGCGGAGAAAGTCCCATTTCGGAGTCTTCAGGGGGCGAAGAAGAGAGAAGGATGGGGGGCTCCGGCGCTGCGCCTTTGGCCTTTTGGGGGCTCCTGCTGGGGATGGGGGCGCTGGTGGTCTCCGCTTCGGAGGGGCTGGGCGTGGAGGAGCCTCCAGGTGAGCAAAGATCCTGCAATGGGGGGAGAAGGAAGAGGAAACTCCGCTTAGCGGGACCCCCATGAGTGGGGCTCCTTTGGCGATCACTCGTGGATGGTCTTCCATGAACAGTGAGTCCGTAAGTGACTATGGAGGCCAATTCTGGATCCACACCTCCTTCCACAGTGGGAACATAGGTGGGGTGGGGGGGAGTTGATCACGGTGTGGATTTGCCAAGCCTGCCTTCCTCTTAGCACGTTTCTCCCTTGCGTCCTGAGTTGGAGTGTCTTCAAAGTCCATGACGCCTTTGGTAAATGCTGTTCTCCATTTGTAGCACTCGCAGGCAAGTGTTTCCCAATGGTCGGTGTTTATACTACATTTTGTTAGATTTGCCTTGGAGAGTCT
Organism: Lacerta viridis; assembly: GCA_900245905.1. NCBI lineage: Eukaryota > Metazoa > Chordata > Lepidosauria > Squamata > Lacertidae > Lacerta > Lacerta viridis. The sequence continues at coordinate 9,191 of OFHU01002348.1, forward strand.
TAAATCTCTTTTGTTGACCACCAGCATTATCTTTCCATTTTTAAGTTCAGAATAATAATAATAATAATAATAATTATTTTTTATCCCGCCCATCTGGCTGGGTTTCCCCAGCCACTCTGGGCAGCTTCCAAAAAATATTAAAATACATTAATGTCACAATTAAAAATTTCCCTATACAGGGCTGCCTTCAGGTATTTTCTAAATGTCAGATAGTTGTTGTTCTCTTTGACCTCTGATGGAGGGCGTTCCACAGGTGCCACTACCGAGAAGGCCCTCTGCCTGGTTCCATGTAGCTTTGTTTCTTGCAGTGAGGGAACTCCTGGATCTCAGTGTCTGGGCTGATGATGGGGGTGGAGACGCTCCTTCAGGTATACAGGACCGAGGCCGTTTAGGGCTTTAAAGGTCAGCACCAACACTTTGAATTGTGCTCGGAAACGTACTGGGAGCCAATGTAGATCTCTCAGGACCAGTGCTATGTGGTTCCTAGCTGCCACATTCTGGATTAATTGCAGCTGGGTATCATCTGCATACTGATGAACACCCAGCCCAAACCCCCTGATGATCTCTCCCAGCGGCTTCATATAGATATTAAAAAGCATGGGGGAGAGGACAGAACCCTGAGTAGTTGCTTTGAAAGACGATAATCAGGCATCCGAACAACATGGTTTAATTCAGCGAAATTGATGTTGAAGAAACATTGTTTCCACACAGGTGATCTTTGCTTCTTCCAGGAAACTGGGGGCAAAGGGGCAGGAGGGATCGGGAAACAGCCTCCCCACTGAAAAAGAGCAGTTCAGGCTTCTTGGATTGGGAAGGACTGGAGAGAACATTTATTTGATTGCTATTAATTATATCCTACCTTTCAGCAGTAAAATTCTACCCAGCAGCTTACAAATAACATTCAATTGATTTTTAAAAAAAATAAAACCACAACATTAACACATTAAATAGTCTTCCTGCAGGACAGCTGAGGGCAGGCAGCCCTAGGGGACTTTGGGAGGAGGGGCGAGCGGGGAGTGCAGCTGAATCTGTCCCTGAGCGCTTCTTCACCTGCTTCTCAAAAACTTCATGATTATTAGTCCATTTATCTCCCATTATTTCCAAGAGATCGCATAAACAATTATTAACTCTATCATAACACATAACATATAACTGTACTTTTCATCTGCTCCTTCTCATCAGTAAGAAACCGAGGCATGGGCATAGCCAGGATTTGTTGTTAGGGGGGGCAGGCCTTTTGTTAGGAGGGGGAGAACCTCAGTTTGCTATGTATTTTTATTCATGTTTATTGTGGAGGGCAGCTGCCCCCTTGGCTATGCGCATGAAACTAGGAGCGAAACTGGGGCAAAGGCCTCCCTGCTCTGGGGATCCTGAACTTCTCCCTCCCCCTCGTGTCAGGTCCCCTCTCCCATTGCCCACTGCCCACCCTGCCTTGGGGTCTTCAGGGTGCTGAAATGGGCTCTTGCGTAAACAGGCGTCGCTTCCTGCGCTCTGGCAGGGAAAGCGAAAGTGAAACCAGGTCCCCCGCAGAGGGAGAGTCTCGTGGGGGAGGGTTTGCAGTGAAGCCCCATTCAGAGTAGAGAAGCGTCTCCCACCCTCCTCGGCACCTCACCCTTTTCCTGGTCTCTCTCCCTCCCCCTGTAGCCTTATTGCAGACCTTTCCGTTAACCTTGGGTTCTTTGTTGCACCCGGGGGGGTGAGGGAGGAAGGAGTCAAAAAAGACACTGAGGATTTGAAATAGAGAAAGAGTTTTTATTCCTGTCATTTAGAATGGCAGGAAGGCACCCGCGTGATAATTCACAGCGAACTGCCCCGAGCATCAGTTGCATACAGTTTATATAATCTTCAAACCCCTCATTCCCCCTCCCCAGGAATCTGCTTCTTGCACGTCACACCATTAGTAACATCCTTGAAAATTCCTGTTCTTACAATCTTATCTTCAAGGCAAAGGTCACTTAGCCTTGAGTTCGTTCCTGGTGCCTGCCTGTCTCCTTGAGTGGGCCCCTCTTGATCTATTCCTTTCCTGGCTTAATATGCCAGTAAGGAATGCACTACTAATCAAGGTTCATATCTATCAGAAAAGGTTTCATCTAAACAGGTTACAGAAAAGCTTTTACTTAAAGGGTTTCAGCCTTGAGTTCATTATTGGGTGAAAATTCCTGTCTCACACTCTTATCTCAAAGTGGGGGTTAAGCAGCCCCTGGCTGCCCCTGGTACCTCCCGCCTTTTCCTCCAACCGGCAGGACCATCCATCAAAGAATTATCCTGTCTCTGGCTATCTGGCAACTCTCACATCCCTCGGCCAGGAATTCCTGTGCCATCCAGGGAAGGGGCGCTCCAGGGAAGGGGCGCTTTTCATTGATTAATGATATGCCAGAGAGGTATGTACTAAGAGCAAGTAGCACAAAGACAGAGCTTACAGTAAAAGCTAAATATTATGCCAATAACATAAAATATAAAAAGGCCATGCAAATAGTATCAAATAAAAGGGGCTACAGACAAAAGCCAAAGTTTTACAAACTCAGGTAAAGTCTAAATACCATTTATAGAGAGGCTAGGAATGCTACACATCAGTAGAAGCTACATGTCAAATAAAAGAACTTAAAAAGCATTAGAGAGAGAGACAAAGAATCTCAGTTTAAAAGACTTAAAAGGGAGAAAGAAGGAAGGTAAAAAAGGGGACTTAAGAGAGACTTACATAGAGAAAGGAAAGTCAATTAAAAGGACTTAATTGCATAGGGAACAAGGTAAAAGGGGAACTTACATCAGGCTTTCCAGGAGGCTTTCAATATATAATCACAGAATAGAATGAGGTAACTACTCTGCCAAAAGGTCTTTCTGCACTCTCTGCATTTATATGGCTTCACCCCTGTGTGGGTGTCCTTCAATTTGAAATAAAAAAATCCTTCTAGTAGCACCTTGAGACCAACTAAGTTTGTTCTTGCTATGAGCTTTTGTGTGCATACAACTTAGTTGGTCTCTAAGGTGCTACTGGAAGGAATTTTTTTAATTTTAGAATCATAGAATCATAGAGTTGGAAGAGACCACAAGGGCCATCCAGTCCAACCCCCTGCCAAGCAGGAAACACCATCAAAGCATGCCTAACAAATGGCTATCAAGTCTCTGCTTAAAGACCTCCAAAGAAGGAGTCTCTCCTTGGTAGCAAATTAAAAGACTGTCTTTCAGAAGAAGAATCTACCTGTATTCAGGGAGGAGGGTCTCTTTCTTTTCCAGAAAAGGAAGATTTTCAGCCCAGAAATCCAGTTCAAAATTAAAAGCTCTCTCTCTCTCTCTGTTCAGAGACTGTCCTTCAGAGAAAACCAAATGCGCGGCTCTGAGCCACTAAAAAAAAACCTGACTTTCAGTTCAGCGAAAGTTGAAAGCTCTAGCCAAAAAGAATGCCATGCAGTACCAGGAGAAAGAGATAAGGGGAGAGGAGAAGGGGAGGAAGCCCCCTCCCTTAGCTGCCCGCTTCTGGATTAACAGTATGTCAGTAAAGAATGCATTAGCAGACAAGCTCTTAGCTAAAAACTTTTTTTTTCAACTTATACAGAGAGAGAGAAAGCTAACCAAGAAAGCTTGGTTACAAACAGACTTATAAACTAGAGAATTAAAACTCTCCCTCTTCACCCCCACCCCCACCATTTCCTCTTTCAGCCGCAGGGCAATAAAATGGGGGAGGGAGGTTCACGTTTTTAAAAAACTGGAGATAAGCATGGGCGTAGCCATCGGGGGCGGGGAGCAGCAGCCCCCAAATAAATAAATAAATTAAATTAGCAGATAGTTCGGTTCTCCCCCCCCCCTAATCCTGGCTACGTTTTTGGGGTCCAGGGTCTTGGAGGTTGTGGCTCCCTCACCAGAACGGCCTTACTGCCGCTCTCTCTCTTTCCTTTGGGAGGAGGTGAAGGGGGGGGTCTCCCTGCTCAGCCTCCGCCCCCCTCCCCGCCATGGGATCACGTGACACGAGAGAGAGAGAGAAAATGCGAGAGAGAGAGACCATCTCTCGCCTGCCCGGCAGCTGGCTATTGGGGGGGGGAGCTGTCCCTTTTAAGGCAACGGGAACCGGAGCCTCCCCCCAAATTTCATTCTCCCCCCCCCGCAGAGCATTTCCTGTCCAGAAGGCGAGTGCCACTTCTCCAACGGGACGCAGCGGGTCCGCCTCCTACAAAGGTCCTTCTTCGGCCGGCAGGAGACTGACTACTTCGACAGCGACCGAGGGAAGTTCGTGGCTGTGGCTGAACTGGGGGAGCCCGACGTCGAGAGATGGAACAAGGACAAGGAAGAACTGCGGGCCCGGATGGCCAACGTGGATGCCTTCTGCCGGCACAACTACGGGCTCGCCGAGCCCCTCTCCCAGGTCCGGCGCGGTGAGTCCTGAATCGGGGAGGGGGGGCGTCATGGGAAACGGGACCCCAGAAAGAACTGAAAATGGGGGGCGTGGAGGGGGACCAGGACTTTCTCCCTTTCAATGCTCCTGTCACAGCTGCCCCTCCCTGGGCCCCCTCTCCCCCTCCCGCTTTTCAGAGAGGAAGGGGGCCTTTCCTGGTGCCCCACTCCAGAGGCAGAGGCAGAAGGAGTTTATGTGCTCGCTGGAAGCATCATAAACCATTTCGTCTATTGCAATGTCTGCCTTAGTTTATTTATGTATTTCTTTATTATTAGTTAATATTGTATCCCGCCCTATACCTGTAGGTCTTAGGGCAGCTTACAGCACTAATTTGCAGTATTTATTTCATTTACTGCCTGTGCATTCCCACCATTTCCCCTCAGGAGCTGGAGATGGTGTTCAGTCTATGGTTCTCCCTTTCCTCATTCCATCCCCACAACAACCCTGTGAGGGAGGCCAGGCTGAGGGGCAGGGGCTGGGAATTGGAATGTTTAAATGGTGCAAAATGGTCTGAATCAGCAAAATGTCTGGAAAAATCTGGATGTATGGCAAGTCGGGCGATATTTTAATGCTTATAAAATCCCCAAAAAGCCTAAAAACTTAATTTTGGGTGGGATATGTTCCCTCCAAAAAAAACCAACTTTGTCCAGATTTTAACTTTGGGGAATATGGTAAGAAATTAACCCCACAATCTCCAAATCAAATATATACAAGATTAGATAATAATAATGATAAACACGGTCCATTTGCTTCCACCAACTCATTACTATTTTCAGCTACCAGTCTCCCCTCCATCTCCCACCCCCGTTCTCCAGGGATCATCCCAAAAATAAATTGGTGGTCTCTGTCTGTCTGTCTGTCTGTCTCTCTCTCTCTGTCTCTCTCTCTCTCTCTCTCCCCCCTCTCTCACACACACACCACACACAAATGTCTGACAGGTGAAGCTTTCCCAATGTGAACAGGTGAAACTTTCCCAATAATTGCATTTCCATAGGAGAAAAAGGGCTTAACCTGTTGAATTTCTGCCTGCCACTCAGAACTAAAAGGCACAAGAACCTCAGCTGTTTTTGTGCAACTTGCTTTTTTTTTAATTTTCCAATTTAAAAGCACAAATCAATACATGGTTAAACTTCCCATACTCCCCCCTCTCCCACCGAGGGGAGCAACACATACAAAACCCCCCTCTCACAGAGGCAACAAAAATCATTTCACGTTTAACCTCATATTTTACAAATCATAGCCTAGTCCTAACCCTCTTCCTGGGTCAGGTAATTAAATTCCAATCATTACTTCTTGATTTCCAAATTATGACATAATTACAGTTTTCCTCACACCTTTAATTCTAATTTAAGAAAAAAATATTCCGCTCATTTTTTTTATTAACATTTTTCTACCTCCGCCTCATAATACTTCTGCACTTTCTTAAACACTTAACCAATTTTTTTCCTTTTTAATCATGTTCCCAAAATTACATCCCTTATCTTAATCCTCCCTCCCTTTTGGTCTCGAAATTTTATCTCTTATAACATTTTCCATTGTCGCAGTGTCCATATCCAATTGTCAAAGCCGTAAAAAATAAATTATCATTTTTTAAAGCCAATATTTTACCCTATACCCGCCCTTTCAAAAAACCCGCCCCATGAGTCATAGATGGCGATGTCTTGTGTCTGACCATCATCTTGCAGTGGCAGCAACCTAAGTATGTTCACTTGTTCATCATCCTCCTGGACCGGGTCTTTAACATGGTCAAATTCTTCTTGCATACAAAATCCATTTTTTTTTTTTTTTATAAAGAATTTGTATTTGATGGCCGGTGATGGGTCAGGAGAAGATGTGTACCACGAAAAAGAGAAAAGAATGGCAGGTAAGAATACGATTGAGTCGCGAGAGGGCGAGATGGGGTGTAGTTTGTTGCATTTCGGATCTTTGCCGCTCTCGTAGGACCCGGCGACTGTGACCGAGAAGCGACCGGTGAGGCGAGCAACGCCGTGATCGACTGTCCACTGCCTTCTCAGACGTCAGTGGCGTTGGGGAGCGCATAACTCATGTACGTGGGAGGGGATATGCCTGTGTCTGTGGCTTGGAGAACACTGTCCAATCACCAATCTCATGGCATTCCTGGTCCTGCGTCCTCGGTTCGTGCGTGCGTGTGTGCCCTTCGATGCGATTCTTCGGGCCAAGGAGATCAGGTGGTCTTTGTCGCACGGGACGTCTTCTCTTCTAAGTGGCGAGGCGTGTCGCGGGTGGCCAGTATAGGTATATCGGGGGGGAGCGCGTCGATCTCAACGTGTACAGGGGACTTCTGTGTCCCTTCCAGTGAGCACTCAGGCTGATTTTCTTTAAGGAATGGATAGGTTTGATCCTTCTTGCAGTCCATGGGGCTCTCAAGAGTGTCCTCCAGCCACTCATTGGCTGAGGAGTTCGGGACAGAGACTAGATGCAAGTTCTTTTCGATCGGATCAGAGCCTTTTCTTTGGATGGTGCCAGCTCTCGCACTTCCGTAACCATTGAGCTAAGCTGGGGAAAGACCGGGATAGCGTTTAACTAGACGGGACCGGTTGTTGTCACTGCAAGGCAGAACATAAAACACCTCTAAAACAAAAACCTATTTAACTATTTTAATCTTATTTAAAATCTTACTTGGGGGACTTCCTCACGTCCTCTCTTCTGCGTTCATTTCAAATATACTGTAGTAACTTTATAACTACTTTAACTCTACTTTTACAACTAATCTTAATCCTTATCTATCATCTTATATCTATCACCTTATTCTTCTTAATCAAAATATAAAATACAAAAATTCATCTTAACTTCTAATTCCTATTTTAAACTAACATTTTAATGCTATCGCCTATAATATCCACTGATTTCCTTTCAAATATTTAACTTTTCACGTTGTTTCAAATAGTCTTTGAATTTCTTCCAATCCTCTTGCACCTTCTCCTCCCTCTGGTCCCGGAGTTTCGTGGTCAGTTCTGTGAGTTCCATGTATTCAATTAACTTCATCTGCCAGTCTTCCACTGTCGGTAGTTCTTCACTTTTCCAGTTTTTAGCAATTAAAATCCTAGCAGCTGTTGTGGCATACATAAAAAAATATTCTATCTTTGTTGGGAATCTCATGATTGGTCATGCCCAGCAGAAAGGCCTCTGGTTTCTTAGTAAATGTGTTTTTCAACACTTTTTAAGTTCATTATAAATTTTCTCCCAGAAGACCTTTACCTTTGGGCACGTCCACCACATGTGATAGAAGGTACCTTCTACTTGTTTGCACTTCCGACATTCATTACTCAAACCATGATACATCTTAGCTAGTTTCACTGGTGTTAAATACCATCTATATATCATTTTCATAATATTTTCTCTGAATACATTACATGTATTAAAATCCATTTAATATGTCTTCTTTCAGTTCTTCCTTTTCCTTTTGAGCCGGATCTTTAACATTGTCGAATTCTTCCTGCATACAAACCTCAGCTGTTTTTGTGCAACTTCCATCATCCCTAGCGAGCAGGACCAGTGGTCAGGGAGGATTGGAATTATAGTCCTAAAACAGTTGGCAACCCAAGTTTGGAAAACACTGAGTAGGCCATTGTACTGTAAGTAAAGGATACTGTACAGCGAATTCTGAATAGCATCCTGTATGCTAGGAAAAAAGGAAAAAACTCCTGAGATTCCCAAGAATTCTAAGAAATATAATGACTGTATATAATAAGAATAATAAAAATAATGTAAACTGGTTTTGAAGATAAAAAATCTAGATTACAAACTGAGCTGTTAGAAGGTAGAGGTAAATTTTTGACAAAAATATATGATTTGTTGTTAGAGTGGTATACTAAGGATGAGTTGACGAAAGAAGTGATGATTAAATGGGCAATGGATTTTGGGCACTATATTGAATATGATGCATAGACAAAATTATGGAATGAGAGTTTGAAATTTACTGCGTGTGTAACTTTGAAAGAAAATGTTTATAAGATGAT